>VXAL01003760.1:56534-69861 GCA_013399475.1 Chauna torquata
GAAGCATGCAGCTAAGGGACAGTGGGAGAAATAGTGCTCTAAGCAGTAAAAACTACTTTTACAATGGGAATAGTAACCCAATTTTCCATGAAACACTTGTCAGTTTCCCTGTGTTAGGCTATACAGTTAGGAAAACCTGCTGTTTCTAGCCTGGATTAAAACAGAAGCACAACTAAACAAATGACAAAAACAAAAGACAGACTGTAGGGGAGACCATGAGAGCAGAGGGAATTGGAAAAGTTAGTCTGAAATTGTTTTCCTATTTGTGGCACTAACAGTGTCTTTAGAAGTGAATGTCAGTACCTTCATTCACGTAAATAGAAATTTAAAAATACAGACTAGACATTCAGGAATTACATTAAAAAAAAAAAAAAAAAACACAATAATGGTGGCTGTGGAGAAGCAAGAAAGCAAGACAGACATTTAATTTTCTAAAATTTTATAAAAGTAATTACAAATTGTTTAGAGTTAAACCATAAAATAATCCTTAAATTTTTGACTGTCCTCTTTTATAAATGTGTATTAAATGAAAATACAATAGAACTTTTTTCCTGTATTTTTAGATAATACAAAGGATATTACAGGATCCTACAGTAAGTGGATCACAGATCTAAGTATTTTTAATATTCCTTATAAGATGTATTAAAATCATATGAAAATAATATATTATGCTTAATAAAGTACAGGAGAAAAAGAAACTATGGCCATATTTCACTCAGTTATGGGATGTTTGAGATCAGTATTTGAGTTCAGGTATTGTTTATTCTTCTGTTTGCACATTTCATTTATTAATTATTGATTGTGTTGATATTAACAAGAATTATACTGTAGAACTAGTCACATTTTTCTATTGAGAATTTTAATGAAATTAAATTAATATTTTATACATATATCCATCTTCCTCTGTTGTTTTTTGTTTGATTCTTTTCTTTTCCTAGAAAATCAAACATTTTCAAGTAAAAATTGTGATCTTAGGTCACTTTCACCCTCAGTTTTTAATATTTTATTCATATTCACTCTTGTTTTGGCAGTTTGAAGCCAAATGTTTTGACTTGGTAGATAGAGCAGCCCTCTCCATTTGCTGAAATAATGTTTGCTTTTTTCCAAGATTGCATTTCAGTTCCTGTGTTTTCTTCTGGCCTGCTTTCTTCAGAGATGTCTTCACAGAGGGCCACACTTTGCTTTCAGTACTTTTTTAGCAGTTCAGTGAGAGTTGGTCTTTGCTTTATAAATAAGCAGTTGAACTCCTGTTTGTTGCATTTTATTGCCCACTGCAGGGCATGTCCCTCCCTGTACCTCTCTTCGCAGAACCTGACTTAGGTACCCTGTGGAATTATATACCTCATTTAGGTAATACCTGTATTTGAAGAAAGTTTGTATATAATGTAGGACCAATGAAGTGCTATTGTTAACAAACAGACAGAGGTGAGTCCTCTAAATGGCAATAGTCAAAGCTTTATTTTAACAAGTATCTGGGAAGAATTTGTTTATGTTGATCATTTTATTAATAGCTATTTATTTTGCATTGGGAGCAATCTAAATGAAGAGATACTCTTCAATTTACATCAAATGGAAGTCTTTATTACCTTGATGCACTGGAGATATAGGAAAATATAGTTCATTTTTAATATGAAGAAATAAAAGGGTCTTCCAATGAAAGACCTTTCCCAATAAAATACCCCTGAGATGGCTATGGTGAGAAGTGTTAGAAGGTCTTTTGGAGGTTTTCAATAGATTACTCTCAGGTTGTGCTGATATGAGTAGCTTTTGGTTGCAGAGGATCCAAAGATTAACACTGGGTTTCAGACTTTTGAAATCTGAGTGTTATTGGGTGCACATTGCTGTGAGTTTCTCTTTCTATTGCCACACACTGCAACCCTAATTTTCTACATAGCGAGTACTTAGGAGTTAAGTTTACTTCCAGCTCTGTTAACTCAGATACAGTCCTTCACTTTCTGCCTCTTAATACTTCACATTCATGTCTATATGTATGAATCTGCAGTAGGGATCTAGGTCATACTAGTACCTATGTACTGTAGATACAGCTGCACAGCCAGGGGCAGCACTCAAAATGGTTCAGGCTGGTTTGCAGAAACCACCTGTGAAATTTACAGCTGATTCCTGAACCAGATGTTAGCATGCTCTCTAGCACACCTAGCTTTACCTTTTCCGGGAAGTCCCTGTCGTGTATCAAAGATGATAAGCAGTGTCCTACTCAGGATGAAGAAGCAGCAGCAGAAAAGAGATTATCAAGAACTGTCCACTGAACTAAACTGAATTTTCAGGCATTACCCACTACCCTATCTTTCATTCTTTGCCCTAGAAATCCTCAGAACTTGTTTGGTAATTACTTTGACTGGGAGAGTGTGCATGTGCACAGCGACCCTTCTGCACAGCTCCCTGGCTTCCTGCAGAAGTGTTTGTTATTGGTATGTGATCCTTTCATGCAGGAAGAGATGCCTGAGCATTCAACAAAAATTTTACAAAACTAACAATCTAGTGCAGTGTAATTAAAAACCTGAGTAAATAAGAACCCTGGCCCAAATTACAGTAACCCTGCACTGTACATGTCCTAAATCAGACCTTCAGAAATATCTAACTTCTAACTAGGTAGCATCAAAAAGTCCTGGGTAATTTCTCTCCGGTTATTTTAGCCACATTTTTCTAATTGATTACTTTTGAAAAAAATATCAAATCTAAATATAGTGAAACAAAAGCACATAAGGAAAACCTCGCATTCAAATAGTCTAGGTATAGTATCTTATCACCACTTCACATCTTGTATTTTTACTCTGCTACAAAAAAAAAAAAATCATTAATCTGACATTTTGCCTTCATAGAAATAAATGTGCTTTTATCAAGGTTGAAGAGAAAGCAAATCAATTTGAAACACTTCCAAGAGGGAGCCTTGAGTTTCAGTCCTCTGCTTTGTTGAGTCTGTGCTTGTTTCAGTTAAGGTAGGTGATGGAAAGGGGTGTTAGCTCACCTTCCTACTCTTCTTGTAAGCCTAGATAAAAGACAAAAATGGCTCCAACCTGAATTCTGGCATTTGCAACAGTTTCATGGAATCCATGTGTTAGTTTTACTGTAGGGTCTGTATTCCCTGTTCACGCTCTCGTCCCACCTGGTGGACAAATGCCATCCAAGATTTGCTTGTGTGGCCCTTTTGCATGCTTTCTGCCTGCTCTGCACTATTTTGTAAGTAGGTTATAAACCCTGTATGTTTGCAATAATCATTGTAATGAAGATGCTGTTTACTGACACAAGCCCAAACCAACCCCAAAAGCTTAATTTTGAAGATGTTAGGTATTTGAATTTCCAACAACCCTCAGATCTGAATTTCTCATGGTAGAGCAAAAATGTCCAAGCCAGTCTTACTGCTTTCAAATACAGCTATTTTAAATCTGGGTATAGAGAAATTCAGCATTCGCAGAAATGACTCAGTTGAAACATGACATGAAAAGTTAGTGGGGTGGAGCCTGAAAAGAAATATCTCTGTTGTTGCTATCCCCACAGTTTTGCCAAGGACTAAAATATTTCATGCAGGCTCATACAGTCATTACTGCACGCTCTTGCTTATCGTGCTTATATATTTATTACAGTGCTTATATTTGCTTTCTCTCTTTTTGGAGTGGTCTGTAATACACATCTTCTCCAGAGGACCCTCACCCTTGAAGTCTGAACAAGTGTCAGATTCAAGTGCTACATCAAACTTTCTGTTTGACTTTTGGATTTTAATTTAATGCAGAGCCAAGCCAATTTCATGTGGTAACATTGATGATATCCTTGTTTGATAGTTAGTGTCAGGCATTCGATTTGATTATAATTATATAATCATGAGTAATTACAGCCTCGATAGTAAATATATCTGTAGCTATTTACTGCATTTCCCATAAACTGTATTAAAGCTAAAAATAATGTTGGTACCAAAACCACTAAGTACAATATATTCACTGCTGAATATTGCCAGTTGCTCTGAAGAAATCATTTGTAGAATAGTAGCGAATTTGTAGTTTGTCCCTTCCGCTGTGTCACCATACCAAGGGTATTTGTTGTAGAGGTGACATGAAAAAGATGTGTAAATATGCCTAATTGGTAGCAATGAAAAAGGCAACATTAATACGACATTTGTTTTGTTATTATCCTTTATAGATACTACTGCATGCAAAGTTTGAGTTTTAAAATTGAGGTAGATCCTCTATGGCGTAACGAAGAGTAAAACAACAGTGAACTATTCAGCAAGTCAAATTTATAACTTTTATAACCTAAATTTGCAGTTTGGGACATTTCAGATTTTCAGAAAAGATCAGCTCTCATTTAGGCACGGAATGCAGGCCATTATTTTCACATCCCATACACAACCAAAATCAAAATCCTCACAGATCAGAGAGCTGAGTATTCTAACCCAGTAACTTTTCTTGAAAATCTGGCCATGCATTTTAGTGCCTGGCCTGTAGGAAAGGTGAACATATCTCATAATTCCATCATTTACAGGGTTAAAATTGTGTGTGTCTTTGTAAAGAAAGACAGTATGATTCCTGCTAACTAACAAACTACAGAAATGAGTAAACAGCCAATTGCCAGGTGTGCTCAGTTGATTCATGTTCAGCATATGACCATACCAGCTGCTTTATTTATGTTGAGTTGGAGGAGAGTCTCAACAGGGGGAAAAAAAATGTAATCTGTGTATGCTTGAGAATCCACATTTCCCTTCAGATCTTTTGCGGTTCTTCACCCCCTCAAAGCTGTAGTAATATTAAATTATGCATTAATTTATGCATGGAGCTAACTAGGAACTTCTCCAGCAGGTTTCTACATGTTCTTCTTCCACCGCTTCACGACACAAGCTTCTCAATGACTCTAAGGCTGTGGCCCTGAGATCCTAAAAATACTCAGTATCGATTTGACAAATATGCTTGGTACAAAAACAAACAAACAAACAAAAAACGGATTTCAAATCAATTCAATCCTGTTATTTTTTCCTTTGCACACAGCTACCACATAAAGAGAAAGAAAATTGACAGTTTGCTCAAAGTATTGGTAACCCAGCAGAAGACAGACTCAAAAAACTTTCCATTTTTTTTTCCTGTTTATTCTTCTTTAGTAATTTTTTTTTCTTCTATAGTATATAGACAATGTGTACATGGCAGATAATAATGAACTTTTGTAATAGTTCTTTAATCCCTTTGGAAAGTTTCTTTTGCAGATAATGACCAAGAGATAACATGGTAACTTTGATCCCTGCTCTTGTTTCAGTATCACAGTTCTGGTATTTTATTTCCGTAAACTGTAAGACACTTTCAACCTCTAAAATGTATGCATGAAAGCATCTATACTGCCTAAAATATTGAAGGGAAAGTTTCTGTCTGACATCTCCAGGGTAGTAGCAATTTGGAGTGATGCAAAGCAGCCTTTAGCCTGACATTGCCTAGCCTTTTTGCTGCACTTCAGAAAGGCTGATTAGGCAGGCTTAATGGAATTTTCAGTCCTGGACTCAAAAATGGCTTAAATTTAGCATTACCACTTTGAAAATAAAACACTTCTTCTTCTCAGCCAATAGACTTGGGCAGTCCCATGGTTGAATTCACTGCCTTGATCCCAAAAATTTCCTATTATATTCCCTTTCATTGGCTCAGGTCACAGAGAGAAAATGGTCATTTCAAAGAATAAAAATGCCACAACACTACAGATTAGGGCTCTAGCCAGTAATGAAATTACTTCAGTTTTAAAATATCCTCTAAGTTACTTTGCTGTCTTAATTGCTTGCAAAATGTACTCTATCATATATTGTATATCTAAAAAAAAAAATGATTCAATGATCATCTGTTCAACAAGGTATCAAAAAAGCTTATACTTCTATAGCCTTTATCAAATTTCCAAATATCAAATATGTAACTATCAAATATTTTCAAGTATTTCAAATCCAAATGAAAACACAAATGAAAAAACTTTTCAGTTATTCAAAAAGCTTCTCAGAAATGAAACTTTTTGATTTGCAGGGGGTTGGATTTGCATTTACTTATGTTTAAAGAAAATTTCTGAAGTTACATTAGTCATAAAGGTAAGTTGTTTTGTAATACCTATTTGTAAAGATAACTGTATTCTTCTGCAAAACACAGTATCAGAAACAAGGCTTAGCAATGCCATTGTTTTGGCTTTTGGTCACATTCTGACTTTACACAAGCCTTGTAGGGCCAAGTATCTTTAACTGTTCTTCATGAAAAAAACAAGTCAACATTCGTAATCAGCTATAACTGGCAATCTGGCAATGACCATTTGGTCCAGTCTGAGAATGAGAAATGATTCATATATCCTCATTCTTTCAAATTAAAAATGTCACAGTGATATGTACACTAAATTAACCCTATATAGAAATGAACCACATAAAATAGCTACCCTGAATATGACAGTGTATCTGTTACATGCAGAAATGATTGCACTTATACTGCCAGTGTGTGAATCTCTCATTGACTTCTGTAGAAGTAGGGATGTCTTTACATCTGAGTTAAAATAAAAAACACACTTAAATTAAAAAAAAATTAAAAAGGCGGAATCAGAAATCCTTATTATACTGTAATGCATGTGCTAAACATAAACTTTTCTGCATCATCAAATTAATTGATTGTAGGGGAAACCAGCCTTGGAAATGTAACCACACGAACTGCAGTTGTACACCCTCAAGATACTTTTATCTGTCGCATGGGAAGAGAGTAAAAGACAGCTTCTTTTAGACAGTTAGTGAAGCAGGTTTTATAGATGAACTTTTTAACATCACACTTGGATGATTAAAAATAAAAGCCATCATGAAAGAAACAGATTTGAAAGTGTCAAATATGCAAGCAGTGGGGAGAAAAATTATTTTAATAAATTTAAAAATATCGTCAGTGCTGTTTTAGTCAGTGGAAGTATATTTAATGAAGCTTATCAACACATTCAAGCAGCAGTTGAATTAATCATTAATAATATTCATTAAATATGCTTTAATTGTCACATTGTGTTTGTTTAGCAGTCCTTGTCTCTATATAAAGAGACAAGACTGAAAGAAAACAAGGAATGAGTTACAGATCTGAATACGCTGCCAGGCCACCAAGCTGGGGTGACTTAACCATCACATCTCAGTTATCTTTTTGAATATCCTCAGATGGAATCACATCCCTAAATGATGAGTATTTGAGGGAAGGACTGCTTAAAACCACGTATCTGACAACACCAGACTGCCAACAAAAGCTGCGCCATAACCTATGCTCTGCTGCTGACACATGAGGCTCCATTTGTTAGAGTCCTGCTCTGGCAGGGTGCTGAATGCCATCAACGCTGGCAGCCGGAGGTGCTGAGCTCCTGTCAGGAGGTAGTTAGCACACGGGGATATTGATTGCGGTGATGTTTGCCTGCATCAGCCTAAAGCAAAGAGCAGTATTGACCCTTAAAGGAAATAGCAGATTTCTATCATCTCCCCTAGTCACTAACCTGGAAGAAAGAGCATAAGGCAAATCAGTTAGAAGGTATATGCATCATTACTTGAAGAAAATATGAAATAAAAAGTGGTAGAAGAGAAACGAAGAAGAAAGTGCTGAATTTTGCCATGACCTATGTAAGGAAATGTTGGCAACAAACTTTCTTCTGGAATGAGAAAGTATTTCAGTGGGGTTGCCTCAGTACTAAAACCACTACAAGAATTGCACACAATGTGAAAAATATTTCTCTCTTAGAAGATCTGTTTTCTGCATATCTCTAATGATGGGAATGAAGTGCTGAATAATGTATGTCAGGGATGCCTTAACTGTTTGCCAACGGCAGTTGTGTTTATCTCCCAGTATAAGATAATTGATGAACTGCTTCTAAAACTTACAAGACCACCTCCATTGCAATTATCTTTAGCATCAAGCTGTCCAAATGATTGGTGATGATCCAAATGATGATCCATAGTAAAGTAAGCATTAGAAGATCTCTTTTCTGAACTCAGACACATTTGTATGAAAACCAGGCAGATGCCTAACAGGCCAGACAGATTGGCTACTAGTACAAGAAAACACTAAGTACAGCATATAGTTACTCACAATATAATGGGTATCAGCATGGGATTTATAACATGTAGCAAATTAGTAATGACATTTGGAAAAGACCTTGTGGCAAATAATATCTAGGTTGCAATTTCAGCTGTTTTTAATGTACAACATACCCATGATTTCCTAATGCATGCATAAGTACACCCAAATTGCATCAAATTTAATGTATAACACCTGACATAATATTGAGGATTCAAGCAAGAGGAGTCCATAAAAGTAATACAGAATGACAATTAGTATAATAAAAGATGTAGAAAATACCTACACTACTAAATTAAGAAAAAAAAAGAAAAGAAAAAAATATGGCAACTAATTAGTTATTCAAACTTTCAGGAGGGTATAGCTCAAACAGCCTCCCTCAAGCACAACAGCAGTCCATCCGAATACTCAGAAAAATGAGTAGATGTATCAAGATACCAGCTGACTCAGCAGGAAACTCATGACTGTGCTCCACTGCAAAAAGACCATATAAAGGAGGAGGAAGCAAGGACAGTCTACAAAGGAGGAGTATAGAAACACTGCCCAGAAGTGCTGGGATGGTCTTAGAAAAGAAAAAGCTGAACTAGACTTGAAACTGTAGGCATATCAGGTGCAGCAAAAAGAGCTTTTGTTACTAGCTGTGTTAGCAGTAAAAGTATAATGTGAGCCTGCTGCTGAGCAGGGAGGGTGATTTATAGACAGTGGATGCAGATAAGGCTGATGTACTTAATATATTCATGGCCCCACTCTGGGAGACATTTGTGTCTTGAGACATGGTTCAAGGAAGGGAGGAACTGCTGGTGGAAGAGGATTGACTCAGGGATCTCTTGAGAAATCTCAGTCTAGCCATGTCCAGGCTAACAGGATGCTGGGTTTTATCATCAGGAGCATAGCCAGTAGATAGCAGAAAGTGATTCCTCCCCTTTCCTCAGACTCATTAGATCACACTAGGAACAGTCTGTCCAGCTTTGGACCCCTAGTATAAGAATGTTTCAGAATACTTTCTGAAACCAAACAGCTGAGTGATTGCTATTTAAAGATTTCCATGTGAAACAAAGCATTACATGTTATACAGACCGAGCCAGTTTCTAAAAAATGAGCTACAAACAAAGGGTGAAATCCAAGAGGGGAAAAGGTTACAATCCAGACTACATTATGAGAATATCCCTGGTTAATATACGAAGTTTAGGGATGACCTAGCTGAATCTGAACAAATGCACTCTATCCTGCAGAAATGTCCAATTTCCCATTGGTAAATTTATGTAACTCTCACAAGTATACAGGATTGTGAAGGAGAGACACCATTATACCCACCTATAAAAGCTGAATCAAGCTAGAGTCTGACGAAATTTCAGTTATTTTAATGGGTTGTTTGGAGAGGGAGTTGTTTGTTTTGGGGAGGAGATAAACCCTTGTTAATTACATGATACATGAATCACCAGTTAAAAACAAATAATACTCAGATAAGATAAAGTTTTGCTTTCTTTTAAAATATTGATGCAGTGTAAGAATGATTCATACGTTGTGTATGACTGATTCATGATTCTCCTGAATAAGTGCTACAACTACCACAACAAAGTCCAATATGTGAGTTGCAAATGATAAGTCTTTTCCGCTTGGAAAAAATGTGAGCTTAGCAGACACTGAACTTTCTTAACCATGCCTTCCACATTTTTTTTGTCATTTATTTGGCAATTTTATCTTCTTTATCAAATTTGGAAACCTGATGTCTGAGCTTGATACAGAGTTTACATGGGGAAAAGATGACCAGGACTTGATTCTACCTCTGCTTTCTTTAACCCCATTGCAAGAGTAGGAAACAGTTTGGCCCCTTCTTCGGTTGAGAATAACCCCAGCTGTCTCTAACCCCGTTCCAGCACTTGAAGATCATTACAGTATGTATCCTCTCTAGCAGAAGATGTCATTTCTCTAGAAATTCTCCTTTATTACACACAGGTCAGAGACATGTAAACAACTGCATGATCCTAGGATGTCTCTTTCTTAGACATGGCCTGTGGTTTGAAATACTAGTTTAAGAATAATCCCTATTCAATGCATTTCCTATTAAAGATTGTTTTTCAGAACTATCCCCTGCTTAATATCATTTCATATTCTGGCTGTGTTGTGCATTTCTTGGACTCAGTCATTTAGGGTTGGGGTAGGTGGTTTGTGTTTTTTGTTTTGTTTTGTTGCATTTATTTTTACATATACAATGTTTGTGTATATATATTATATCTTATACAGGAAATGTTACAATACAACTTTGGTGTACTGTCTTAGAAAAGATAGAAGGACAGTGCAAAAACTCAGCAGAGAATGACAGTTTGAAATTACGAGCTTTTCAAGAATAATCATTGTCTTTCTAGGTAACAGGCATGTCGTTAGTCAATTGGCCCATTAGGAGTCACTTTAATTTGCTGTTCAGTTAAGATTTCCCATGATGAATGCATTGAATAATTATCATGATTTATTTTGAAAACTGTTGTGAACCGTAGAACATCGGTTTGTGATGGGACAGGGAGTAATTTTGGCAGTTCCTAAAAGCTGTTAAACATCATGAGAGGGAGATCTGCCCTTTTATAATATACATGTATGACATAATACATGTAACTGAAAATCTAGTCCTAAATTTCTGTTTACATGTAAAAGTTCATCAGTCATTTCTCTTGGAGGAGTTGAAGCCCATTGTGACCTTCATACTCATGATACTTTAGTAATGCCAGATATTTTAGTGCCTGTGGACACTAAGTGGCAAAAAATAGTTTGGATAATCTACTTTACAGGTAACAATCAAGGTTTCTTTGTCATTTCAACCCAGTTGATATATTTTCTTAAATTCATCAGCAAGTGGAAATAAAGTGCTTTATTCACAAGTTTTTATTTACAGGAAAATGATCCCAAAAGGGATTCATACCAAAATATTACTTTAAAAGGAAACAATTTACGTGGTTCCCATGGAGCAGGGATAATAACTCTTGCACATAACAATGTGAAATAAATCATGTTTGAAAGACAAGCATCCACACAGAATTTATTTATCCAGCTAATAATTATGTTTTGCATATGTGGGGTTCTGCAGAGACAGTAACGCTACTGGCAATTCTGCTTCCACAGGATCTTATTCTTTATAAATGAGGTCAAAAGACAATCAGAAATGAATGTAAATAGACCTGCATGGTCCACCAAAAAAGCTTCCTCAGCAGATTAGTTATATTATTGGTTTGTGTACTTGTTTTTATAAAATAGAATCACATACCTGTCTGCTAGAAAGAAGAGTTATCAGTGGACCATACACTCCTTCCCTGTTTCTGCTCTTTAAATAAACAGTAACAAGAGAAGGGGGATGCTACCTGCACCTAGCACCTGAGCTAAAAACATCACACATAACACACTAATTCTGTTTGTAGCTGGAGCAACAGTTAGTAGTTTTTAATGAACTTTTCAGGTATTTGAGAACAGCTCCTTAGATCCCAGTTCTGCTCATAGCATGAGAGAATGATTTCCCAGTTTGGGGACAGAGAAAAACTATGTCTTTATGCAGTTTTGTGGTCACCCCAAAACATTGCTCAAACTCTGCTTTATCCCTCTCCAGAACTTTTCTTTGAGACTCTGTGAGTAAAAGCACTAAAGCCACTTCTGTGCCACCTCATATTCTTGTTGCCATAGGCAATCAGTGTAACTTACAGAAGCCCTTATGATACTCTAAACTGTGGACCAACACATATTGGCTCAGGATTGACATTATTCATAGAGTGTCTTTTCACACCAGCTAATGAGCTGCTCCATTAATCCACATGGAAGGCTCAGATATTGATTTATAGATACCTGGTTTTGTACTTCAAGGCTGTTATTCTCTCACATAATATGGTATGTTGTCTAAGGGATACGAATGGACTCCAGAAATAATCCTTTTGAGAAATGTTATTTCTGTTCTTTGGTGTTGATTCTTGGTATGCTTTACCATGCAAAAATAATGTTGGGCACATACAATGGAAAAAAGGATCACATTTTCCTTTCATTATCATTATTAAAAATGACCTGGACTTAAGGTTTCCTTCCTTTCTCATTTGTAAATTGAAAGCCTTTTTTCAAGCAAGTAGAGAGACTGGCAGCAGTGTTTTACCTTAAATACCATGACAATAGGATTTATGGACTACTGAGATTTATATTCTTCTGAAAGTACAAAAAGAAATGCTTTCCTGTACAATAGCCACAAACATGCAAAATACTAATGAGATTATCCAGCATTCTTTCCAGAGAGGAAGGAGTAAAGCAGATTGGCACAAATGAGTTTTGAAAGGAGGAAATTTGCAAGCTATTTTCAGAGACACACTTGCATTGATTTGAATGAAAAGCAGCAGAGAATGCTCTAAGAAATAAATATTCTTACCAGGGCACAGACTCCAAAGTCTGAGAACAGCTGGTAATAAGTGCTTTAGAACAGGTGTTAGTGATAAAGCATATTTACATGATGATTAACTGTTTTTCAAGCAACCTAGGTTTAAGAGGAAGAAAAAAAAAAGTAATATATGGGATATATCCTTGGTATAAAGTCATCTCTGCCTCTCTATCCTGTGGATTAAAATGTAGGCATGTTTTGTCTATCTTTTGAATGTTTTGTTTTGTTTTTGCATAACTTACTGTCTTTGTATGTAGAAACTCAGATCCCGGTAATACTACTTAGCCGTGGTATAGTATTTCCCCACCAGCAGTGGGCTAACACCTAAAAACCAGGATTTTTAGTGTTGCAAAAATTAAATTTTGCTGTTTAATTCTGTGAAAGCTATAGGTACACAAGCCAAGACCTGTATTTGTAGGCATTGCTATCTTGCTCTCAGGTCATTAGGAGTGATTCTAGGAGCAGAAACAATCAGTTACAGTCTAGTCCCGTGTATTTGCTTTCAAGAGGACAACATTTCACAACTTGATAATGTCAAGGATTTGTGCATTTGGGTATTGTGATAAATCCCAATTTCACAGTATTTGAAGGAAACTATTGTGTTTCTCCGAACTGAACTGAACATTTAGGCAAGACTTTCTGGTTTCCGCTTCAGTCTCATGTGGCAAATTAGGAATTGCAGAATGTAAAAGAAAGGATTTTTATTGACTACATGATACCAAGGAAGAACAAGGATAGAAAGCAAGAACTTTCAGTAAGCAGGTACAAACAGAAGGCAACTCTGATTTATGGACTAAGCATTGTTCTTGTCATTTCCACTCAACTATCAGCAATGATATAGTTAATAATGTTGACATTTAATTACCATCTTTAGGTTTTGATG
>VXAL01003760.1:84481-148478 GCA_013399475.1 Chauna torquata
AGTTGGTTTAGGAACTGATCAAGATAACCCCAGTCAAAACAAGATAACTGATGCTCAAAGACAAGATCTGAGATGTGTTTTTTTTTTTGGCAGGGGATGAATTCACAAGAATGATGGGATGTAATAACTGCATGAGCAATAGGTGGCATCAGAAAATCTTTCATCACAGTGATTTACACCCCTGCAGTCTTGTAGATGCTCTGTTGCTCCTGGAGTGTTTAATACTCATAGTGCATAATGCTTTATAATTTTCTGTAACAAGCCGACAGTGAGAGAAGTGTGAGATGAAAATATATTAAAACTGGACAATTTAGTGACAGAGATAGTAATCATTTGAAAGAATTTGCATTTGATTGGGAAAATATGTATTTAAGTGACAAAACTTGAATTCACCATAAATATGCCTCTCCAGTGTGATGAAAGAAATGGAGAATGCCATGGAGTCATATGTTTTATCTATAAAGTTGCACGGTTGCCAGCTCTGCAGGAGACCAAAATACCAAGGGAGGGTCTCTCCTGAGCTTAAATGCATCCAGTACAATTGATCTCTGGTCCTCTGCCCCCTTGTGGCACTGCCCCTCATGGCACCGCCCTCGCCACAGCCCAGCAATAGTTCCCCGGTGAACACTGCTGCTCTCCAGTGTAATTATATATGGCCTTTCCTGGCCTCAAGGATAGAAGTTGATTTTGAAATTTCATTTTCATGAGATTTCAATGGTTTTGCCGACGTTTTAACTACTTCCCTTTCAAGTTCCTTAGGAGAATTTAGAGGGATATATGCCTGGAGATGTGTTATTGATCTGTTTTAACATCTTAGCATTTAGCGATTAAACCTGTTATTGTGAGGAAAAGATAACACTGGGGAAATGTCTCTAATCATATTTCCCATCATTTTGGTGAAAAAAAAAATATAAAAAGGAGTCATTCGGTTTTAGTCCAGCATTCTTATCATCCTTGACTATGCTTTTAACTCTTTGATGCTCCAAGAGACTCCAAAAGAGACATCCTTCCTTTTCCAGCTTAAATAGTCTTTAACTGCATGTTGTTTCTTCTCAAAGTCCTGTTTTCCATTTCGTTATTGTCCTGATTCTACAGTCTGCCCTGCTGTAGACAGACATTTATTAGTGCAATCCCATTTGAATAAATACTTCATGTACTGGAGCAGTATACTGTTAAGTCTTGATAGTTCTTTGTGTGAGTGTGCGTGTGTTGCATTGTTCTAGCTAGCATGAGATATCTGTGTTGCTTTGATACCTGTGTTGCTTTTACACTGTATATCATGTGTGCCCTGTCATTTATTCATCCATCTGTGCCTCCAATTTCAAATAAGGCTGGGAGTGTCTTCAGGGTTGTCAAATGAAATATTGAAACTATTTGAATTCCATTTTGTGCTAAGATGGCCTTTGTGATTCCTTGATTTACTCCTTTATATCTCTTAGTGAACACTTTTTTTTTTCTCTTGCTTCCTTGTCTTTTTTTTTTTTTTTCTGTTTAATGTCTTCTTTCCAAAATTTCAAGTTATAGCTCTAGATTTTGTTTTAATCCCTCATGATAACAATGATTAACAGTTAGGTTAGGACTGGCTGGGATTTAGGCACAGACAAAGTATGCAGTTGCCTGGGACAACAAGCTGCCAAATTACCTCTGTTGGAGAAGATAGAAATCAGCTGTTTGAACATCATGAGCAGCCAAACAGCAAATCACTGCTGATGCTACTGAGAAGATTTTAAGGTGCGTTGCTGCTGCTAGAGCTGGCTCCTTCTACCAGTAACTTATCTTTACTTGCACTGTGCTGATACCTCAGGACCAATAAGTCTTTCATAATCCTACAGCCATATCTTGCTACATAGCAAAATGAAGGTACTTTGTTATTATTGTTGCAAAATTCACCTTGAATTAGGTCTGATTATGTGTTTCACTTTTGTTGCTCTCTGAGAAAAGCTCCTATTTCTGACAAGACCATTGATGTCAACAAGATTGCACAAATGTAATTTTTTATTCTATTTGGCCTAAAGGTTTACTTTTTCACCATTTTTGCATATGGGTCTGATTAGTATTCAGGATGTCAGCTGACTCAATGGGTGAAAGGATATCAAGTTTTTAGTATCACAACGGGACAAAAGAAGTGTCCATACCATTTAGTATTCTAAGAAGTGATTACAAAGTTCTTGTTAAATTTGCAGCTAGCTGAATCCCTCAGTAGTCTCTCCCCCCCCGCCCCAAACAAACAAAAAAACTATACTTATTTTGGATTTTGTTCAATGTATAATATATTTTACATGTAATTCTCTCCGAGAGACTGTAACTTGATGACAAGAATATGAATTATATGTGCAAAATCTATAATTGCAGAACTTCTATGAGCTGAATCTTCTAGGCTGATAAAGGTAACATCACATGGCAAGAAAGTAAGATAGCAGGTAACAACTTTTTCTAGAAGAAGTCATAAAAATTTAAGTTTGTTATTCTAAAGTATATGTTGCTCTTATTACATGCTATGTTAGAATGCCTGGGGATTCAAAACCTCATGACTTCAGATTGTGTTGGAAGTCATATGTACAGGTCATGAAAACAGAATTACAAAAAGCATCAATATATCTATCTACTTTATGTCCTGCCAGTGGATTGTTCCCTTCAGTATATTTGCGTTTGTATTATTCATTTAGGATTTAAATTATTCAAGCAATGAGGCTTCCACTTCTTCCTCTGAGAGACTCTTTCAATATCTCTCTGTCTCACCACAGGGTTTCATTCCCTCATATTAAGCCACAGTTTTGGTGTGGGCTCTTGCTTTGGGAGTTTACATTATTTAGATGCTCATCTGGTTCCCTGGGTTCTTGGCCAGTAATGGGTGCCTCAGATTACTCCTTGCTTACCCTTTCTGGCCAATTAAGAGTGACAGAAAGACCCCAGCATGTTCTGTGCTTCTCGAAAATTTTCTAGCTAGATTATAGTGCTATGTCTGTCATTCTGGCAGCTGTCATTCCAGAAGGAACACTGGTAATAACTAGGCAAGACATAAAACATACTTTTATTAATTTGTTCTTTTCCTCATACAATACACAGAGAAATTTTAACAGCATACAAAAGCAGAAATCTGATCCATATATTTTTTAGTAATTATTCTGTACCAAGGGAAATGTAATTGAAGATAAATATGTGCATTTTCTGTGATCTGTCTTCCATCATAACAGAAATTCAGGCATAATATTTTGGAATAATAGTTCATGTAAGAACAATCATAACTAGATCACATCTTAAGTTTTGTCTCTTCAGAAGTGTATGCCTAACAAAAATGGAGTGAACCGGGAAAAGGAACAAATTCTGATCTCTGTGCATTCATTGCTAGAGCATGAAAAAGGTAAATTATTGTCTGTAAGCTATTCATTTAACCAGACCCACCTATTTCCGAAACTACTTCTCTTTGTACCCAAGTTCTCACTGTGTTCTCCACAGCATATTCACACATTGAGTGATAGGACTATCATTTTTCAAGTGAAGTTCCTTCATTTTCTTAGCTTCTCCCATGGGTAAACTGTGCAGTTTGGATTTCTTTTATGTCTGCACATTCTGCATGTATATTTATCGATAATAATGAAAAAATGCATCTTGTATTTGGAGCATGTTTAACGTGATTCCTGGCTCCCAACATAATGCCACTGAAAAGTACAGCAGTGGCGTAGAGATTCCTGAGGTTGGAAGCTTTATGGTTTTGCTGAAATTCCTCCTCCTACAACTGCAGCAGGCATCCAGGGTTTGTGTCCTCAGAGAAAACCAGGAGGTGACCTAGCCTGAGGTCACCTAGCCTGAGGTGCGATCTTCAGGGTCTGTAGCTCCAGCACATTCTGTGCAGGCAGAATTTTCTTTCACAGAGAATTTCTAACTGTTTCATTTCTAAGCAATCAGAAATAAAAAAGTTCATTGTCAAAATCATTCACAGAATAGACTCACTCTTCCCAACCAGCTCTGTAAAAATGGTACCTCTGTACTGGTGAGGTTAACTTCAGAGAGGTCACAAGATGAAGAAGCTCATTTCTATTCCTCAGCCTTTTTCCTAGGATCAGGCCATAGCAGCTGAATTCCTGATCTGGTAGAATTTCCATATGCTGCTAGCTTAACAAACGGTCAGGTAGCCAGAGCTGCTTTTTTCCTTTCCTCTGCTCTGCAGCAACTGATAGTGAGGCATTACTGAACAGCTGTAGGGGAGAAAAGGACAGCAGGTGCTCTGAAGGAGCTTGGTTCACATTAGGGATTTTTCTTGAGAGTGACCATGAGGCAGTGAGGCCTCTTATCTCCTTTGGACAGTATCAGACTGGATGTGTTTTCAATCAGTAATCACACATACATTTCTTCCTATCACAGGTTCATTTTAAAATCAATGAAATGCTGTTTTGAACCATATAAAGTGATAGCACTGTCCTGGCACCACTGTCCTGGCAGTACAGATTATCCTAGTAGATTTTTTATTTTAGTAGATAAATATGGATTTTGTTTTACTTCCCTTCCTTGTGCTGATATACTGTAATTTTGGATAGAGTTCATTCTCTTCCACCTAGAACCTCTTGTCCCACGTTTCCCACCTATTTTAACTTTCTGTCTTCCCTACCTGACTCATATTTCTATTTCTCTCAGAAGAAAAAAAAATAGTATGAGCCTTGAGTATCAGTGCCAATGACTCCGTACTGACTTGATGAAGGTAAGTTTTTTTTCCTCCTAGATATCCTAGTAGTAGTACATTTTGTTTCTATGTTGATCAGAAAGTCCAGATGAGCAAAGTATGCTTTTTCATTTTTAGTGTTCTATACCTTCTTTGCTCTTTCTGCATTCTGTTAAGATACTTTACACAGTTACTTCATCTAAATAAGGTAACTGCAGTTTCTACACTGTGCTCACTTAGTCATTAACAATTTTATTATTAGCATATTCTAACACTCAGTTCTGTAGGCGAAGTTTTCTCCACCTGGCATATATATTTGCTCTCTACAACTGTATTTTTCCACATTTGGTTTTTCAGTATTATTCTCACAGTAATAATATTTTTTTGTAATTATGCAGAGTCCATAAAATAATTATTCCTGACGCTGTAGTTATCAGTGCTGTTGTTCAAATTGCTGTCAACAATAATCTGCATATATCCAGGTCACATATTTCTCTTTCAGTATTCCCACTTTTCTTTCATAATATCATAGCATGAGATCACAGCCAATTTTACTACAAAAATCAATGTTTGTCTAATTCACTTGAAGAGACATCCATATCCTGAAACAGCAATTTCTATCACAAGCATAGTGTATGAGCTGATCTGCTGTCTTTGCAGATAAAGTACATGTAATGTAGGCCACATTTTCAAACCCAGGTGCCTGTCTGAAGTTAGCATCTCCAGAATTATATTGATGCAGCTGCAAATGAATGGCTAGATCTTTCATCAATGCTAAGGACTGTATTCAGTAACCCTGCTGAAGCCAATATGAACTGCAGGTACTTGGCAAGAGAGAGTTTTGCTCATAATCTATGATGACAGAGGGAGATACTCAAATGACATATCTTTAGTTTTTAGAAAGGGTTGTTTGCTGCCTAGGATGTATTTTATTAAAATAATTTCTCCTGGATTTCCTCTCTCTGCCATTATGTCTATTTTCATTGCAATACAATTAAGATATATGTTGTCATTCCCCTCCTTCTAGATTTTCCAGCACTTGTCTACCATCCAGTGCAAGTTGTTTGGCAGGATGAACTCAATTTTTCTGCTTCTAAAGAGTAGTAAAAGCACTGCTATGCCCAAAAATACATTCAGAAATAACAAGTTTTGCTCATGAACATACACATTCATGTAATTCTTTATTTCGCATATTTTCTATTTATCATTTCATTTCAAGTTAATAAGGCAGGTGCATATTAGGTCACATCAGAGATATTCATTCTATTGATGATGGTGATAATTTTTAATATTTATATACTACTTATTTTCATAGTATAATAGACAACTATTGTGGTATGTTTTTTGAAAGAGAAGGTCTTTGGTATGTCCTGTAGTACCCAAAGCAGTCACTCAGAAGCTATGCTTTAGTTTGGTAATCAGGCCGTTCACAAGTACAAAAGCCTAGTCTCACACGTCCTGAAAAAAAAACAAAAACAAAACCACCATACACTAGTTAATTTTTATATATATCCAAACTGGCCTGTAGACTTCCATAACTTCCAGATCCTGACAGACCCAGGGGCAGATTCACATGCAAAACTCTACTGCTGAAAACACTGGCCTTGTTTTTTTTTTTTTTTTCCCTTCAATCCTAAAGGAACTGAAACATGAAATAAAACAAACACACAAACAAACTAAAAAACAACAAGAAATTGTACTCAATATTGGTAGGGAATATTTTCCAATGGCATTTTGAATTTTTCTTAGTAAAACTTGATTTTTTTTTTTTTTCTGGGGAACTCCGACATTTTGGGAACGGGATATGTGCAATCAGAGGGCTCTTCTGAGGGAGAAATTGTGATCAGCTCAAGTAGTTATGATTTCACTGCACTCACTCCTGAAAGCTCAAGACTGCAGTGATTCACTTGAAAATGAACACTGATTTTCAGACCATGTCAAAGTTCCCAGTCTAGGTATATACATCCTTTGGGGCTAAGGTATGCCAAATACATCTTGAGTTTAGGACAACAATATAATCCCATTTAGTGGTGCCATAGTCCTTTCTTTGCTAGTGCCACATAGATGTGATGATTGCCCAGAGAGGCTGTGCAGTTCCCTTCCTCAGAAATTCTCAAGACCAGACTGGATCAATCCCTGAACAACCTGGTCTAACACCTCATCACTGACACTGCTTTGAGCAGGAAGTTGTGCTAAGTATTTCCTGAGGTCCCTTCGCAACTGGATTATTATATGATCCTATGATTTGATTTTTTTTTTCAGATATACTAGGACTTGATTTCTGACTATTCCGTATGTGCACATGAGGTATAAATGCTGCTACTCGTGCTTTCTGCCTGTATCTATGTGCTGGCCTTGCATGGTTTCCTGAAGCACATAGATCCATTTCTACCATTAACTGAAGTTCTTGCATTGTCTATTATCAATGGTATGAATATAATTCCTGAGGCTTGAGATGTTCCCCAAATGATATATTATTGATTAATACTTTCAAAGGCTGTCATACACATGTATGCTAGCAAGATACCAGTCTGTGATATCTGAAACCTTTTTGGACCAAAGATTAAATATAAAAACACAGCCTTTCCTTGTATCTTTTACACTTTTTCAACTATCCAGACAGCAGCCTCATTTCTACTGGCTCTCAGAGCACCTCTGTCTCAGCACTGCTTTTCACTAGTGAGAGTTAGAACTTTTACAGTGTTATTCATTCATCTGCCATATAATATTTTCAGATCTATAAACTTCTCCTTACATTCAGCAAATAAGACCTTTATTTCTTCCACAGCTCCCGTGTGCTAATATAACATAGGAACTTTGCTGATCATTCTCAGAGGTGGAGGCTCATGGCATCATTGCCTGACTACTAGATTTCCCTCTTCCTTTTTATTGAGTCTCTCTCAGCACTGACGTTTTCTTTTCCAGTAGTTGTGTGAGCAGGCTAATTTGAATAACTGCTATAGAGATAATACACAAGGAGTTTGATTTAATTTTGCTTTGATTTTATTATATGAAATGTAATTTGATAGTGAGTAGTACAATCACAGTGCAGATGGCAAGTGTTAGGCGTATCTTATTACCTGGAACAATTGAGCACTATCTGCCTTCTATAGTTTTAATTGGCCTTGCCCCATCTTACAGTAAAAAAATTACAGCATTCTTCTTGATGAATACTGAAAAAAGGACGACAAACTAACTTAATTCTAGTTCAGTTTCTACAATAGGCAGTGGAGGTGAGTGCACCAGCCAATGCCCAAAGGAGATGGGAGCATGGACAAAAAAACAGTAGCCAAAGTATGTGCCTCAAAATAATTTGAATTTGAATAGACATGTTTAAAAGACTAAATAGTCATAAGAGAGCAATTTATTCACATCATTTCTTCTCATGATCCAACATAAGACTCAGCTTCTGTCATCCAGCACCTTCTGGGATGAATGTCTCATTTGTGTCACTTGCTTTAGACCTGATTAACTTCAGGACTGTTTTGTATCTTTGTCTCTTTGTTGGTCTTCTAGTGAAATTTTCACAGCCAGAAAGAAGCCCTGAAAGTGAAAATGGAAAAGAAAAAGGAAGACAGAAATTATCAATATTCTGCTTTATATTAATATTTATAAACTTATAACTGTTGCTGGTTGAATGCACACACTTTACTGGGTGAATTTCAGACAAGCTAATTAGTATCAGTCAGTAGAACACAGCTACTTAGCTAAAATTATTGCATGTATTTTTTTATATTTTTTTTATGTCACGAGAAAGTGGACATCTGTGGTTATTAGGAAACTTTATCAATTTATGAATCCAAGCACATATACATCTTTAAATTCTCCTGAAAGTTCACACTTGAGACAGGTTGTGGGATATGTTAATCTGGTAGTGGAGCCCTGGCTATTACTATCATAGAATCATAGAAACACAAGGTTGGAAAGGACCTACAAGATCATCTAGTCCAACCATCATCCTATCACCAATACTACCCACTAGGCTACTAAATCGTATCTTGTAGCACCTTGTCCAGGCGCTTCTTGAACATCGCGAGGGTCGGTGACTCCACCACCTCCCTGGTCAGGCCGTTCCAGTGCCTGACCACTTTCTGAGAGAAAAAGTTTTTCCTGATATCTAATCTAAATCTCCCCAGGCGCAACTTGTGGCCATAATCTGCTGGCACTATTTGCTTTTCCTATGTGAAAAGGCCTCAGGAAGGACAGTTGTGTTATAGAAATGTATGACAATCATTGCCAAACGGCATGTCTAGTTCAAGTCAGAATACTTTATCTGAGAAAATGTAAGGAAAAGAAGAAATGAGATTAGGGGGGAATGTATTTTTAGGCAAAAATAGTTATTACTTCTAATTAAAAGAAATGTATAGCATTATATATAATCAGTTTTGTCAATAATTATATTTTACTTCTTATTTAGTTTTGAATCTTTTATATCTCTGGATAAATAAGAACAAATTGGCAATCAGTTCTTTGTTTCCTTTTTACTCTCTGTGGTGTATTATACTGTCTCTCTACAGTCTCTATGTTTCCTGTGTAGATCACAGTTGATGAGATAGCTGAGGCTCTGATGTGCACTTTTATTATCATAAAGTATTTTATTATCATAAAGTAAATTCTTCAATGGTAGAAAATTTTTGAAAAAAATCAAAGGATTTAGTCTTTAATGATCATAATTTTATCTTTACTTCTATTAGTTAAATTCTTGTGAGACATTCAGCAAAACAAAACAAAATGATAGAGCTGTTTTTTCATAAAAGAAGAAGAAAGGCATGTACTTTTTTTCAGGGGTGTTTAACATCTCTCAGGAACTCTCAAATTCCCATGGATAATTATCCCTCTTCTCCTCCACTTCCACTGGATTTTATATGTCAGTCCGATTCTAACAGGCACCTTTCAACTTTTTGTTCAGCCTGTATTCGTATAGCCTTTTGCAGACTGTGTTTAGTTTTAGATGGGAGATATTTACATGATTTTCTTGATATCATTTTTTTTGATTCTTTTTCTCAAAGACCATCCTGTTTTTAATATATATACATATACATATCTATATTACTGTAGACCTATACTTCTCTACTAACAACATTTTCAGCAAACATGCTTTAGGCAGAATAATGCCTAAAACAGTAAGCACACAATAGACTTCCCAGTAACCTACTGCTTCTAAAACATTTCAATACAGCAAATCAACACCTTTAAAGCTCAGAATACTCTCTGCTTTCTAGTGATTTCTAATGGACCTGATTATACTCTTTCTCTCTAGAAAACTCTGTGAATGGAGAGTAATTCTACTAAAGTCAATACTGCCATGTAGTACAGAATTAGGGGAAATTTTTCCCATAAAGGGAAAAATTGTTGCCCAATCCTCTGGTGAAATGAGCAACACCTTGTTAAATGGCATTAGAGATTAACTGGTTTATACATACTCAAGATAATAAAAAGAGACTAGAAATGCTTTTTAGCCTACAGCAGTAATGTAATGAGGCATCCAGGTCTACCGAAGATTTCTGACATCTAGCCCAGTTTTTAAAGACTTGCTTTCTAATAGTACGGCATCAGCCAGTTTTACCAACGATCTTGGCTGCTGTTTAGATACCTATTTCTTAAGTGCTGAGCAAATATAATAGTAATCATTCTCTGTTCCTAGGGAATTCTATTTCTGTCTTTAAAGTGGCATGAAAGAGAAGGTGGAAGAACCACTCTGAGATGGCAGGGAGAGGCTGAAAAAAAATGCCTAATAAGACCTGAAAGTTCTGTTTCATTTAGTTTTTACAGATTACCTTCATATTCAACTTGCTACTATTGTGATATTTTCTTTTGCAATTACTTGAAACAAATCTGCAGGTTATTGAGAACAGTCTCAATCATAGCCCAAACCTTCATAGCCCGAACACTGAACATTATAATTAGATATAGACGTCTGCCTCAAGGACAGTATTTACTGTGTAAATTCTGCCTACTTTTGGACATATAATCACGTGTTTTTCCATTGTCCCCATGATCACAATATCACTGTTATGTTTGTATTTGCTTTCAAGTTAACCATATTAAAAAAGCAAAAACCTGCAAGTTACGCAGTAATTAATCCCTGAATGACAAAGTAGCTATAATTATGATCACAGGAACAAGTAATCCACAAGAACATAATTACTTTGGGCTGTGTTCATCAGAAATCATCCATGAAAGCCCGTGGCAGCTACTGAAGGTCACGGATCATGGCTCAGTCAGGCTATTCATTTAAGCTTGGCCAGCTTCGTATGTTTTCCCCTTATCTTTTGCACACAGTTGTATGCTGAGCATGTACACTTGGCAACAGTAAAGATTTCTATTCCCCTTCTAAACCTTTGCCTAAGTCGACAGGCCCTAATGTGTCCTACTGACAAAATAATTAATTTATCTCAAGGACAGTATATGAACTCCAATGTACTTTATATATGTGTAAATAGATACATATGTATACATATTCGACTTCTCATGCCCAGGTTTAACTTTAAGTAGCCTGGACTGAAACCACAACTTGAAGTGCAATTTCTCGTGTACAATTTGCAACAAAAACTTTATGTAAAACATGCTTCTCTTAAACGTTCATCCCTTTAATAACACACTTGATTTGGGTACACAAAAGGTCTTCATCTCAGGGAGTGGACCTCATTAGTGTTTATATTTTTGTCTATGTTATAACCCATCTGGTCTACCCAGAAAAAGTGGAATGCCTTGCTCCTGGCATCCATACTACTCTTGCTAAATCTAAGTCTGCCTTCAGATCCCATCTGCTCTTGAAATAGGCAATAGCAGGCCTTCTAAAGAAGAGGCCCAGGCCATAATTTCTGTTTGAAGTAGATTATTTAGTATCACCCCAAAGGTGCATGGATAGGTAGGTTTTCCATCAGAGCACTTTAAGGCACTGCGAACACCTCAGATTCTGTCCTTTTTCCATGGATACCAGTTAGACCCACAATGCTGGCACCAACAGCATTACTGTAGGCAAATATCATGGTCAGACAGTGGAGCTGGCTTTAAGCCCAGCTTTGGAGCCACACCTGCATAGCGGTAGAGATTTAATTTAAAAGACTTAGTGCCAGGATCCCCTTGAATTATAAACTTGGCTTTATTAAAATGACAACGGAGGTGCTGAGTTATGTCCAGGTACACTGAATGCCCTGACACGAGAAAGCATGTTCCTTCAACATTTATTTTGAATCCTCCTCTTTAAATAGAAATCCTATTGATGAAGGGAAAAGCTGCTATCAGATTGCTACGCTATTGGTATAATCTATTTACTCTAAAATGGAAAATGACCCAGGGAAATAAATGTGCTGTGCAAGTCTTGGTAAGAAAGCTCCAATAGAAAATGTTTATTCAAAGACAAATATAGTTTTCCTGCATGTATGTCACAGATTTTAAAAGATCTAAAGTGTGATTGTACTTTGGAACTGCCAGTTGTCTGTGCTGTCCTTGCTAATGTGAAGGCAATCCCTTCATAACAAAAATGTTGACTAAAATCCTTGCATGTTTACATCACGTCTGCTGGGTGTTTACATTCTTAAATGGCATGTAGCCAGGAACCTAAAAAGAAACCAAGCGGTGATAATTTAACATTTTGGAATGGAGTGCGTAGGATCTGCACTTAAAGGCAAGGCTATTGCCAGTTCAGTCAGCCACCAACTAAAGGCATTAGAAATAAAAGGGAATGAATAAATAGGGAATATGAAGAATTTCATTTTTATATTCATCTTGCTTGTGAATAGACTCACTTCACTAAACAAATCACAGTAACAAGAAATATACTGCTGTGGAAGGCATGAATATTTTAGATTTCATGACATTGTTCTCATTATTTAATACGTCAAGAAAAAGAAACAAGCCGATAGGGCTAGCGAGGTTACTTCTATCACTTATTTGGGCCAGTGTAAATCAAATCTTTCAGGTACTTACTGATAAGTGTTTAAGTTTGATCCAGGTTGCTTTTCTTTTTGTGTCAGTACTGCCTTGGTTGTTGGTTCATGTCAGCATGGAACACTGCAAATTGGAAAAGAATTTCTCCTCTTTTTTTTTTTTTTCATTTCTAAATAGACAAATTGTTTGGTAGTTAACTAAGTAAGAACTTGAAAATTATTTGTAAGATACTATTACACATTACTATGGAAAGAGTACCAACATTTGGACCACTGAAAATGCTCTGTGGTATTGATCACATTTTGTCCTCTGAACATTCTGAAAGAAATGGATCACATACTTGCTTTTCAATAAGAACATTAAGAATTCACAATGAGCTCTCTGCTAGATCATGCTAACTGCGGTGAAAATGTAGTAAATATCAAAGTAGAATATGAATAAGAGTCTTACTCCTTATAAATGCATATCCCCTAATTCTTCTTTGAATTTTGTCATAGTGATGCAACATTGAACAAGAAAGTTTTATCTATCCGTAGAGTTAAATATTAGCTAGAATTAGATTAAAAATATAGGCAAAATAATTACATTTCAATTTTAATCACAAAATGAATGTGTTGCAACTGAATAAGTGAAAGCAAAGTTGTGCAGTTAGAGTATTTCACAAAAAAATGAAGCATAGAAACACTGGATAAAAATAGACAAAATGGGAATTCCCTGGGTACATGAAAAGAATATGGGGAAGAAAAGAGTAAAAGTTGCCAGAAGAAACATCATGAACATAGGCAGCTGAAAAATTAAGTGACTTTTTCTATCTGACATAAGTTCTAAGCAATTCAGCTTTATTCTGTGGTGTTGGATACTGCTGAAATGTCCAAGACCGTAACAATCAATTAAAAACCGTGACTAATTAAGGATTTAAAGGGATTGTAAGCATTATTCATGCTTTTCTTTCTTTTGCGGCTACCCAGTTTTGCAGAAAATCTATTTCTTACTGCTTTTAACTCCTAAGTTTTAAAAGATATTTAAAGAATGATTTTATAAAGTGCATCCTTCTCTGGAAAAAAGATCACAGATGTGCTGATTTCAACAAGGCTGTGCCAGTTTACATTATTCAGATATGTGGCCCAATTCTTTAATCTTATTGAAATATAAAACTTTGGAAATGTGGTCACATGAAAGCTGATGTAGCATTGACTCTCAGAAAGAGACTGAAACAAGTCAGTGACCTAAGATACATAAGCATACTCCCCCCATACAAACCATTAGAAGACAGAAATTTAGGAATTTCAGGACTATGGCTCTGTGGTACCATCCACGCTGAAACATAGCTGATTCCAGTCAGATCGTTACCATAGTGTCTTTAAAATATCCAGTTTGGGATTAAGGCAAAGCAATTTTCAATTTTTGGCAGATCATCAGATCTGGGAACTATCTAAAGATACCAAAGTGTCTCATCCTTCATTAAATTAGCATAAATATGTCTTTCTTATGATAGTGAAGAAAAGCTGAATTATCGCATTTGACAAACAGTTTAATGTACTAGCTCTGAGAGAGATGATTCCAGGGCACCACTGCTTTGGTTTGTTAACTTTAACATCATGGTTTCAGAAGCTGGCACTAATTGCTTCCAAAAAACCTGGCCTTTCCCACCTCTGTCTCCTTGTTTTGCTCCTGTGCCGCCTACTCCCTTATGCCAGCACAAATGTTCGTGTAATCACAGTCCAGGTTGAAATCAACCTAGAAAAAGAAGTGGTGGAGGACAAAACTTTCTCTTTTGGCAGGAATGCTAAAAGGTTATGTATGCTTAAAACAACCATGTTACTTAAAAAATGTGAGTAAGACACTGAGGAGCTCTTACCAACCCAACAGAGGGTACTCTCTGCCATGTTTTAAGAGCAGGAAAAGCCTCCTCACCTGTCCTCCTGTTTCACTGATCTGCTGAGCTGCTGTAGCTGCCTGGGGCAAGCATTAGAACTAAAAAGGCTTGTTTCTTCCCCAGGTTCCTTGAAAAAAATAAGGTTTTGAGTTCTTATAGAAGGAATAAAAATGCGTATGCACTTATGGGAAAGAATGAAGTCTTTCTGCCTTTATCACACCAAGAGAGCAAAGAACTGCTTTTTGGGTTGAATTGAAAATGCAGCACAGAGCACCCTGAACTAACTCCACCTAGCCCTGAATATCTCAGGCTTGAAAACAGATTTAATGACACACTCTTTAAAGGTTTGCAACTAAGATAACAATAAGGCTGGTAAGAAAACACCCATTAAACAACTTTGAGCAGAGAAAGTGAATAACACATCAGATGGAAAGTAGTTAAATGCGTCAGATTTCTTTTTGCCTTGCAAGGTATGCTTACAAGCAGTATTTTTCATGGGATTGAAGTGAGAAGGGAACTAAGGAAAGAATGGTTGTAGAATGTTTATTCAGACAGAAATAAAGAAATGTGACTGTGGGTCACCAGCTCTGAACCACTACCTGACCTCAGGTAAGAAAGTGAGATTAAAATCATGGAACTGTGGCACATAGAAAAACTGCGTAACTGGGTATTAATTTGCTTAGGAAAGGAGCTGGGGAAATACTTAACATCTGCTCAGGAGACATGACTGGTAGTAGAGTTCGTTAATTAAACAAATATTTGTGGATAATTTATTTGAGATTGTCAGAAAAAGAAGATCTTGACTCTTTTATTTGATGACTAGTAAGTACACCAAATTTACGGAACAGTGAAAATTATTCATAATTTACTCAGTGATTGATGGGGGAGTAATTACTGATTATGTTAATGGACATTATTATTTGACTAGATCTGACATAATGAATAGTCTTTCAACGGTCTTAGTTATCACTAACAAAGAATAAACTATTTGTAACCATGAAAGCAAAAAACAAACAAACAAACAAACAAAAATAGGTATAGATATAAAACCCAAGATATTTTGTTTCAAATCCAAAAAAAAAGTCTGCTTTTTTTTTCTTTCCTCTTTCTTTATAGGGCACTAATTCAGATATTGTGCATTTTACATGGAACATTATATCTGTCACAGGATGTGTGGTGATACAGCAAACACTTAAAGCCCTAAGAATTACCAGGATTTATGCCAATTTACGTAATATATTCAAAACTTATTAAGAAACACCTTTATTTAGCAATAAAGAAATATGGACATGTCATGTGGTTATGATGACAACAATCTTCCTGGAGATGTAGGTTGTTCTCCAGGAGGAAATTCGTGTTCCCATTGTATTGGGAGTTCTCCAACTCATAGTGCACCAGCCCTCTTAGGATAGGACCATCTGAGCAGAGCTTCTGCAGGCCATAGCTGCCCTGGTGCCTCGTATCCAGCTTGCTTTTTTTTTTTTTTTAAATTGTATTTTAATTGTGAAGGACGGATAATGAAAAGTCAGCTACACCAGGCATTTACCAATCTAGAGTTTCGCAGTGACATCTTTATTCCTTAGTGGCATGGCAGAGCAGAAAACAGCAATATTTGTAGACACAGACCTCAGTCCTCCTCCGATTAGTACTGAAATAGAAATGTGATATTGGTTCAAGAAAAATGCTGTGTTCACTCCCTTATATATAACTCATCTCCAGTGGTGAGTTACTACCACTTACTGTGTAGTCTGCCAGTTCACCTTTGTGTAAAATGCTCTTCTGCCTCTAAGGAAAAACAGACTGCTTAGTATGACCACTGCCTTTAGAAGAAAACAGATGGCATGGAGTGCCATGGGCAAAGATGTAGCCATCACATCCAAGCTTTTCTGATAGAGCACACACAATGTAAAATGTGAGGGGAGTGGCTGTGCTGCTGTGCAGTGTCCCACCCATATTCCAGCTGTGTCCAGGCCTCTGAAGATGTTGGCTTTGGATTTGACACACCTGCATTCAGCTGTCCGCAGCCAGTGAAACCTAAGACCAGTTATGCTTCTGAGCATCTGTATTTCCTATTAGTAAAATGATTGTATTTAAAAACAAGGAGGCATTCAGATATACCAGTTAAGAGGGCTATGGAAGTCTTAGAGGTTTTTTGGTTTGGTTTGGTTTTGATTTTTTCTTTTTATTATTATTTTGCTAAATGCTTGGTAATTATCTGGAAAATTAATGCAGTATCTTTGAAGTTAAATGCTCCCTGTCTAAAAGTGAGTGTGTATTGCCTTGAGGAAGTGATTCTGATCCCTTTTAATGGGCTCTGCAAAGGAGATGCCATTCTTTACATTTCATAGTAAACTATTAATAATTCTACAAGAACAGAGAATCAACATTTTTGACTATTACTATTTAATGTTTTTTAAAGCCTTTGCTGTGATGAGAATAGATAGAAGATTTCAAATGCTCCTTTGTAGACTTGTGTTCACCAGGTTCCTAAGATCTCTTGGAAAGGGAAGTAATTTTTATTTAAATAATTTATTATCAGGGTCACCATGAACTCTGCGTGTGAAACGCAAACTCATTACAGCTTGCCTATCTCCAAGCATTCAAAAAGATGAGTTAGGATCCAGAAAAGGTAAGTCTGACATTAAAAAAAAAAAAAAAAAGATAAAGAAAGATAGATTTATATTTCTTTTATTTTCTTACCTTTCTGGAATTCTATACAATGGACTTTTCACTACTAATACGGTTAACTACATTTAGCTGTCAAAATGCATCTGGTGTTCTGACATTTTAAAGCTCTTTCCATTTCATGGAGTTCAAGATTGACCCAATTCTCATTTTTCTTTCCATTTGCTATTTTGCCAATACATTTCCACATTTTTGCTTTCCATTTAATGAAAACCCACATATTTCAGTAGGAAGATAAGGCTTCTAATATGTGAGGATTTTAAAAATATATAAAAAGTGTTGAAGAGACTGTAGGAAAAAAAAAAGAGAAAAAATCTTAACATGAATAAGCCTTTTGTTTTTGTGAAAATGTTATTTGTTAGAAAAGATATTTTGAGTGAAATAGGTCAACTAGCACTGTAGATAATGCCTGCTGATTTTGTTTCCTTACATTCCTGTGGGTCTTTGCATGTAAATATATGAATGTATTCTTCTAAAATTAATTTGCTTTGCTGGACAACATAACTATGAGAAAACTTCCTCAATCTGAGAAGTTACCCTCTAGAAAAGAATATGTATCTCTAGAGGTGAGTGACTTTCCCCACTCTCATGATTTTTCCTGTCCTGTGTTTAATCATGATATCTCTTTTCTTGCATCAGAACCTTCAGTCCAGAAGCCTTCTGCTCCTTCATCTCACAGAGAAATAAGGAAAATGAAATTGCACAGTAAGACAAACCTCAGTGATTTACTTTCCATGGGGTGAAGCACCATCTCTGCAGAAAGGACAGAGCTTCCTGAGCTATATAACGTGAACTTCTAAGAAAATAACAGTTTAATGGGTGGCAGTCAACCTGAAATACTGTGAAACCTTCCTAAGGTATGAAGAAATGTTTCTGAATCACAGAATCACATAACAGTTGAGCTTGGAAGGGACCTCTGGAGGTCATAATGTCCAACCACCCTGCTCAAGCAGGGCCACCTGGAGTAGATTGCCCAAGGCCATGTCCAGACAGCTTTTCAATATCTCCAAGGAGGGAGAATCCACAGCCTTTCTGGGCAATCTGTTCCAGCATTCAGTCATCCTCACAGTAAAAAAAGTGTTTCCTGACGTTCAGAGGGAACCTGTTGTGTTCCAGTTTTTGCCCATTGCTTCTACTCCTGTCCCTGGGCACCAGCGAAAAACATTGTAGCGCATTTCTTCTCCCTTGGATCTTACAGACAGGATAATGGATGTTCCTTTTTAAAGCATTTGTGGTATCGATTGTCTAGTAGGCAGCTGTGGCTTTATCGCTGTTTTACAAAAATTCTGTTTCCACATGTAGTTCTATGTTCGTTATTATACTTCTGAGAAAAATACTAACTTCAGAAGGTCCCAGGCAGGGATTTATCATCCTGGATCAAATGAGAAAAAACACTGATAAATTCAGAAGTATTGGCAAGCAAACAGCAGACCCATGCCATGTCATGTTCCCACAGGCTTCTCTGATAATCACTAATTGCTCCAAAATCATATATTCAAAATGGAAAAGAGATCCGATTCTGTAGAGTGACATCACTTAGAGGAAGAGATGACACACTACATCACCCTGGCCTGGTTGCTTCTATTTGCCAGCATCATATTTATTCTTGTTTTAAATGATTGAAGTGCTGGAGCGTCTGCTGTTTTAGAGAGGAGACTGTTCCTCACCTGAATACAGCTCTCTCTTAAATGATTCCTACAGAAATGAATTTTCCTCTGATTTTCACACTCCTTTGTACTAGACTAAATAATCACATTTTCCTCCTTGTTAATGCTCTTTGATATCTTTAAGCATTTATAATGTGTCCAATTAGTTGTATAATGGCAAGCTATACACATGCTGGGGGAGGATCTTCTAAACGCAAAATGGGAGCTAGGCATTGATTTTCTGTAAAAGCAGAGCACTTAACTGCACAACACTCCACTCTCTCCTGGGCTAGATCCAAGTGAGGATTTAGGCACCTAAGACAACAGTTGGGTAGACACAAATTATCTAAATCCATTCAGCCACTATTTAACCTTTGGGGAGCCTGAATTCAATAAGTAACTCCCTGTTCTATTCTAAAATTCCCAAGCACCTAGAGTTGTTCTGCTGTGGATGCTCAGACCAGCTGAAGTCTATCTAGTCAGCTTATGCTAGTCAGCATTGTCATTCTTTCCTTTCTAAGTTCTACTCTGAATTTATATAACTTTTTTCTGAACATTTCAGCTAGCATAATGCATTGGTTATTTCTTTCTGAGCTTTTGATCATATTTACATATCTTTTTCTGGGGCATTTCTTGCTTTTGTACGTCTATGTGGTATTGAGTTTTAACAGAAATTGAACATTTTTTTATGTACTTGTTTATTTTATACCTGTATTACACTAAAAATTATGTTTGAATTGTTATTCAGTCTTGCCACAGATGTCTGTCTTCACAGATTTTTCCTCCTTCTGACATAGATGTCTGGGGTTTATTTTAGACCATTAACTCGTAATTTTTAAATGAAATCATAATTGTTTTATTAATACACCTGTCTCTAGGTCAATATATATACACCTTCTTCAGCCATAATGATATAGTTTTTCTCACTCATTAGAAGAAAAATACAAATGCCATCTTGTTATACTTTCCTGGATAACCTCTTACACTGTTCTGATGCTTTTAGACATATTGATAATCTTCACTTATGATTTTAAAATATGAGAATCCCTTCATGAAAGCTGCTTCAGGTGGCTTTACCTGTAGCCCTTCCTGAGGTGCTTTTTAGAGGGCTTTCTAAGATTGAAATATATTACATTGACTGCCTCACTTCCCTCCATTGATTTTGCAGTTCTATCAGGAAAATAATCAACTTTGATAGAAGCTCTTGTTTGCAAGCACATGTGGAATATAGCTGATGTTATCTGGATAACATGGTATCCTTGTTAAGCGAATTTGTGTTTTGAAAGGCACTGTGTTGAATACTGGATGAAAAACACTGAACTTCTTTAGTGGGGCTCTGTTGGGTAAAGCAGAATAGTAGCTAGTTTACAAGGCTTAATTCTGATTTCAGAATACATCTTTTATCCCAGTAAACTGTGTTATTTCTTTGTCAGGGTTCATCAAATAAATATTTTGAGTAGAATTGGCTATCTTGATTGTTTCCAGAAATCTCAGTTTGACTGATTTTTGTTACTTACTGACGTATGATCATTTTCATAAATCAGGAGGCATTTTCTTGCTCCTTACTTGGACAGCTTCCAAATTAAGCTGATGCTAGCAAATACCAGCTAATGTCTCTTTCCTTAGGATTACCTTTGTGTAATACAGTCTGGGAAGCAGCTCGTGTTTCACAAACACTTTCAAAACAGCTGAGGATCAGCTGTGTACTTGTGGACTGCAGACAGTGGGGTATGGATTAAGAACTGTTATTATTGCAAGAATGAGTTGTTGGCTGTTTTGTTCTTTATGATAAAAACCCATGTGGTGACTTTTTGTTAAATTATTATTTTTTGGTAGATAACGCTAAATTGAAATCTCCATACCAACATAGGCAGAAATTCTGTCTGTAATGGGGAAGGAATTAGAGCTGTTTACTGGGTCTTTTTTTCATACTGTGTCCTTTCACTATTTGTTCTAGCTTTTGTCCTTTCTCAGCCATTTTTGTTTCCTTCTTAAGAAGCCTGATCCTCCTCCAGCAGGGGTCAATGAAATCTTGCCTTTAACCACGAAGGAAATGAAAAACCTTCCCCTCAGAAATCATTACAGGCTATTCTTTTTTTTTTTTTTCCCCCCTTCTTCTCCTGCTGCGTCAGTCTATAGTTTTGGTCTTTCATAACTCTTCTGTTTATTGTTTCAGTTTGTGACTGTTCTCTTATGTTTCAGCTCATTGATTTTGCTTCCTCGGCTCTCACAGTAGCTTTACTGCTCAAACATTCTGTTTTCCTTTCTAGAAAGGAAATAGGTATTTTGCTGTACAAACAGCTTGTTTGTTGAACTTGATGCAACAGCAATTATCAGCCCTCCATTCAGTAAGGTTAATATCCTGTGAACACCAGCTTTAGCCTGCCATCATCCCCATTCATGTCCATGGCTTATGAGGGGATCACATTTTATTTGCTGGACTTATCAGCATTTTCTTCTTCTTCTGGTAATTGCCTGACCTGCTATGATCGTTGTTTGCAGTATTTACTGACTCACAGATCTTTCTGCCTACTTTATCTTTACTCATTGTTATCAGTAGAGGCTCATTGACATTTTCTTTGGCCAGTGCCCACACACAGACCTCTCCCATAAAAGTAAAAGTCCCCATATTCTGATCACGGGCACTTTGATCCCTGTAAGGTTTTCTGGTTTGTATAGCATTCAGGAGGAAAATATCTAAAATTAATGATATGTTTTACGTGGTAGTCTACTGTTTTTACTACATATTTAGAACAGAAAGCATTTACTTTCTTTTATACCCCATGACAGTAATATGTTTTTGATGAAAAAACAAAACTAAGCTAATTTTACAACATGTGAAACTAACAAAATTTGCTTGGAATAACCCCCACAGAAATTTAATTTTGTTTCAGAATATGCTTTTGTTTATTCTTTCACTGCAAAATGCAAAGTAAATGCCATTAATGCCTTTACACACTGTGCTCAGTGCAATTTATGCTTAGCAGCAACAGACTTCAGCAATAAGTGGCCACATAGTGAGATGAACGGTTGTATAACCACACACAGTAATTGGATGCTATTAATGAGATTTTGGGATAACACCATTCTTTAGCCCCAGACATAGTTAGCTTTTTATAATCTCAATTAATGCCATATACTCTCTTTTTACAATGTATAATTATTTTCCTAATCTCCAGTTATGCTCTACGGAGTCACTGAAACAAGAACCTTTCTGCTTTACCCTGATTTGCACAAGTACCCAAGATTACGTAGCACAAGTATGGATTTTTAGCCTGCGCCTCTGCATATGGATAGGTGAAAAGCTGTGTCGCCTTGTAGGCAGCTCTAAGAAAAATGGCACTTTTCAGAGCCCTAATTTCTTTTTTTCCTTTTGTTCCCCTTGTTCCTGTGAATAACTGCTTGTACCCCTAGAAGGGCTGGCTTCTTTTATCACACCTACTCAGGTACTCTGGCTGGCCAGAAGCCAGAGCAGAGCAGAAACAAGCATCTGCTCATACTTTACTTTTCCTTGCTATCGGCTTATAGAGGGGAAGAACCGAGAGCTGGGGTTAGGTCCCGCTCCAGACCCCTATCTTTAAGGTATTATCCAGCATGACAGCCCTCATTTGTCTGTAACCAGATGAGCTCAGGAACTGATCTGGGATGTTGGGAGGTTAAAACAACACAGCTCTGGCATCCACCGTGGACAAACAGACACTTCTTAGCAGAAGGCATAGCAAAGAAGAAAAGCCTAGCCTTCAAAATGAAAAGTTTTCAGTTTTTCCACTGAAAACTGTGGCATTGCTACGTAAGTAAGAGCATGATCTGACCTGATTTCTTGGGTGACTGCGGTTGCTCCAAATGAAGTCAGAGGGTGCTGCAGGTGCTTAGCACTTTGGAAAATCTGGTATCAAGTAACGAAGCTGAACTTGCAAAGAAAGTTCTTAAAAAGAATGCCAGCTGACTGATGTTCAGTTAAACATCTCAAATTTTGCTGTATTTAGTAATATTTAAAGGACTTCATACCTATAGCAACCTTATACAGCAGTGCAATTGAAAGAAAGTATTCAAAGAAACTCAAGGCAATTTTTTTACTGTTTTATTTCCTATTTTCTACTTAAAGTCAGTGCACTCTATCTGATTGACTGATCTTTTATTTTTAACCAAAGTCTGTGTCTACAGAATTTAGTTTTTACAGGAAACTTATTGCTAGCTGAAAAGACTGGAATTTTGGAAAAACACTTTATATTAGGACATTGTGGAATGCGACTAAGCTACTTTCTTGTTGATCATTTGAAGACTGAAAGAGTCTTATTTTACCTCGCTTACTAAGACTTGTTCATTCTAGCCCAGGAGGACACCCTCTGTAAATAAGCATCCTCACTTCCCCTTTGCTTCAGCACATTTCATGCCAAAGTGGTTGGCAAGTTCACTAGCACTCCAGCTCCTCGAGCACTTTAAACAAAGGGGGAATTTGAACAAAACTGTTTGAAATAGGTATGTGGCTACAAGCCTGCTTCTTTGCAGATGATATTGTGCGGTCTGCATCCTTTGAGGTTGTCAAGACCTGACTGGATAAAGCTCTGAGCAATCTGGTCTGATCTCACGACTGACCCTGCTTTGAGCAAGAGGCTGTACCTCCTGAGGTCCCCCCAGCCCGCATCATTCTGTGATTATGTAGTTCAAGATTCTTGCCTTTGAAAATTCTTATGCATCTGGAATGACAGCAGGGTTTGGTAAGAACTGCTTCACTTGCTGCATTCTTCCCACTGTGCCAGGGAAGGCTGGCTTCAGAAGCTCCTGGTTTTCCAGAGGCAAGATTCCCTTGGTTTTTAACTCCATAAAGGCTGGAAACCAGGCAAGATGCAAGACATAAACTGTAAGAAGTTGTATAAGACTTCATTATTATTAGTATACTAAAACTAAACTTTTCTCATATTTCAATTTTCTATAACATGTCAATGATGTGTTAACACTCTAGTTATATTTCAAGAGAACTGTCTCCTCTTATGACTTCTGAATATACGTATTATTTGTATTTGTTATTTTGTATCAGAACTACCTGCAAAATGCGAAATGCAGTTTATGGAGGAGAGGGATTGCAGAAGAAAGTAGTGAAGTATTACATTATGTTTTTTAAAAGACTGAACACTTTTTGAACCCAAGCCTCTCGGAAGAAAATCTCAGTGCTTCTCTAAATGAGAAGTTACCATAAATAAAAAAATTCAGGGGGTGAATTTAAAGCTACTCCATACTAACTCCTTTTGTGGATTCTCTTAGCAAACAGTAAGTGTGAAGTAACTTACTCCAATTTTGAAAAGCTTGGTAAGTTCACACTTTAGCTTTTGAACTGGAGGAGGTTATCTCACATTCATGGTGCACTTAGCATCTATCTACAGGCAAGTTGCAAATTCACAAACTCTAATCAATGTTGCCTTATAAAAAATCTCTTGTGTGTGTTTCAGTTCACTGGTCAATAGGTGTATTCTGCACGTTCACACTAACCCAACAACAAAAGGGTCACCAAGGGCAGTTTTAGGCTTCTGGCTGGCCCATTCAAAATATACATGAAATCCTCCTAAAATATTAAAGTTGACCACACATGGGACAGTGTTCAATCAGTTTACTAAACTGATCAGCAAAATTCAGCAGATTTATAGCATTAGTTCATTTTAAAAAACTTCTCCAAACCTCCAGTGCTTAATCAACCATTCTGATACCAGCTGCGCTGGAATTTTCACTATTGCATTTTTCCTTACAAAGTTTTCAGCACTTTCTATCTCTCACTAAGCCAAAAATACTGAGAAACAGTCTTTGTTTTTTTGTGGCATTTTGGCACTTGTAGTTAAGACTGGAACCATGATGGGCAGAAAGCTTAAAAACTCCAGGGGAAAGCTAGCTATACTTTATGAATCTCTAAAAAAAATTCTCTTTCAGGCAAAGCGATGATTGTCGTCATAAAACACTTTGTTCCAATTTCAAAATCATATGATGGCTGTGGTTAGAAAAAACAAGTAAGATATAACATTTCAAAATGAATTATCAAAATATTTGTATCTTAAGAATTTAAAGTTTGGAAGACATTTTTGCAATTTATGTCGATGCTCAATTTATCACTAGGTGTGATTCCTGTGTGAATAAAAAATAATCTTTGTAATCAGTTTACAAGCTAAAAATTCAGTCTGCTTCAATTCAACAAAGTACTTTAGTAGAGCTAGCTCCAACTATAAAACATCAAGAGCAGAATATACAAAAATCATTAGAATGGCTGAAAAATCAGGAAAAAAATAGGAACAAAAAACCAGTTGTCTCCATACAAATTCAGATTTTTGAACATTCTTCTCTAAAAGCTAAAGAATTTCACTTCAGATGAAATCTGAAACTCCCACATAATTATATAACTTCAGGACTGAGATCTTTGAAAAACATGACCATCAGTCACAGCAAAATTTGAAGAGCTAAGACATTGTGTATTCTTAACAGTCAGGTAAATACGTACCTGAGACTTTACAGAATGGAGCCCTACATCAGACAAACTATGGCTGGTGTCTGTACTGCACCTGTGAAGGAGTGGAGATCTCAAATTAGTTATGACTATTGGTAGGTCTGGAACTGGAAATCGTCTGTCCAAACCCAGACGAAGCTGAGACATTTATTAGCTGAGGTGTGGCAGACTGTGGGACCCCACGCTCCAACAGCACTGTACTGTATGCGTTTTCTAATCTTGTTATCATGACAACTCAGTGTACCACATCCATTATGTCCATATATACGTGTTCTGTATGACTCAAATACAGATGCTCAAATATCAAGTGCCTGAAACATTTTGTGTTTGAATGTAATGTTGCTGTTCCCTTGACTCCAGCAAAGCAAAATCACAGTAGGGAAAGAAGAGTTCCAGGTCTAAGGAGCCCCACAATAGAAGGCATAAAAATGAGACTGGAAGGAGGACACTTCAGGAAATGTTCTGGAGGATAAGTGGGGAAGGTACTGGAAATATATAAATGAAGGCAAAGGTACTGAAAACTGAATGCCAATATAAGTGTTGAAGTCCAGAGTTTAGAAGAGGGGAAATCTGAAAAAGTATCTATTCAATTAAGTAAACAACAATGGGAAAAAAAAATTGATTATATAATGAAAGTAGTGACACAAATCAGAAATGCTGAGCTAACTACTACAGCAATATAAATGGCCATCAAGAGGCTTACTATTGAATACTTTGATTAATGTTGCTGTTATTTATTGTATTTACTTACATTACAAATCCCAAATAACATTTATGCATTAAGAGACATTCAATCAACAGGTGGGAAGGGTACAAGCACACAGTAAAAGCAATACTGGGCAGTATGACAGGCAACAGTCTTGAGACATGAGCTACTTAACCTTTGTCAACATTTTGTAGTTATCACTGAGGAAATTTTTGAGCGCAATTAACCAGTGACTTTTGCAGGTATTTATGGGCAGGTTACACTGCAAGTGAGAATGGGACATTTGGGTGTGCTAGGTCATGAGTTGAAGGATTCAGTAAGGGGGATGATTGCATGCGCAGTGGGAAAGGGAGACGTGTGTACCATGCAACTCGAGAGGAGAGTGACAGACAGGTTTTCACTGTCGCTTCTAAAGACTTACAACCCCCAGCCAATGCATCTCAAATGTACACGAGCACTAGGCATACTTCTCAGGTTAGCCCATGTGATTGGTACTCAGTCTGAACACCCACATTAACCCCATTTACATCATCTCACTGATAAGCAGCACTTGTGCTGCAGCATCATCACTAATTTCACAGCAACCCAGGGTTATCTCTGGGAATATCTCTTTATTTTCTTATGCTCTCACACTCTTTTTTTTTTTTTTTTTTTCCCTCTTGTGAACTCCATTTGCAAGAGAGCTACTCTGTCCTTTTGGGAGTGTAGGAAGCCACAGATTTTCATATGGATCACTACAGCAAGATGGGTTAATTTCTGCCCAGATTCATGTGGGTTGCAATTTCTACCAATACCAGGGTTGATACATCACTAAAAGTTTTCTCTGTGGACTATAAAAGGCTTGGGCTAAAACCAAGAGGGCCTGATTTAACTAAGAAATACCCTTAGAGGCAAAAGAGACATTCTTATGACCCCCAGCTAGTTTGTAGCCCTCCTCTCATCTTTCAGGTGAAATCTTTTCCTTCTTGATGGCTCTTCCCTGATTTTTCTTTCCCAGGCAGCCACCAGACCTTCCCATTCCCCACCCTGAGGCAGGGAACCAGCCTCAAGTTCCCTGCTGCAGCTCTCTGCTGACAATGTCCCCTCCCGGTCCCCCTACTGCCACGTACTCCAGGAGGTGCCTAGCATTTAACCTTTTGGCATAACCTACATTCCCATGGGCTTTCACCCTGAGGGGGAGCTTGGGAGCCTGTGAGCACCAGCTAATGATGTTTGGACAGTCTGGGAAGATGTCAAGTGCGAAGAATGTTAAGTACAGTGTAAGGCTCTGCACTCACAGTATGGACAAACAGTCCTCAAAAAAAGAGGTCTAGGGTTCCCAACAGGGTTTTTTAAATCTGCCCTCCACATTAAAAAAAAAAGAAAAAAGAAAAAAAAATTGAGTCAAAATAATTTACAGTGAAGGCAACATAATTTTCCTTATTGTTTGATTTTAATCCTACTGAACCTTTAATGAAACAGTCACAAAATAGAAAATACTTTAAACTGAGAGCTCCCTTTATCTGTGATGTTAATAGGGACACATTGTACACTTCAGGTTTTTTCCATTCATTTACGCCTAGATAAGCAGTATGCTATTACTCTCTGGTGGTGCTGTCTTCAGGGACTATTTCTGTCCGGCACTTGGGAGAATGCATTATGAGATGTCAGCATATGTGAGCAGAGATAGTATGGCTTGTCATGTACAGATAGGCCATATTCTGCTATAAAATGATGGCTTTGTCTTTTATCACTGTCACGGTCTTACTTAACAAGCTGTGACTCTGTGGTTCGTCACAAAGAAAACTGTCATCCCTAGATACGTGCCTTGCATGTCCTTTCATCTTCTGCGCAGGTAGGATCTGCCATGTGACATCAAGCAGAACAGTAACTCCAGATGGACTCTGCTAGTGCAGCAGTATATTAACAAAGGGGTTTACTGGCACAGAGCCAGGCTTTGCACCTTAGATTAGATTACAGGGATGAGGAAAACATATGTAAGGTTTTAAACAAAGCAAGACCAAGTAATATGTCATAAATATAATTAGAAAAGGAAATGTCAGTAATCTGTTGTCTTCAAGTGATAATTTATTTATCATGGTGTTATTCTGAGCAACAGATAAATCAATTAGATTTGCTTTGGAAAGCAAATAAATAGTGTTGGTTCAATGGAGTGATGACAGACAAAGTGTTTTGAGGAACCCAAAAGTTCTGTAGTTGTATTTCTCCACATAATTACATTTAAGATGAAATCTGGGTAATCATTGACCTTCACTAAAGACCGTGATGCTGTTAACAATTTTTCTAGATCTTAGCACGTCTATTCCTAAGACCACGGAACAAAGAAACACTGTCTGTTGCTAAGACCAGAGACAGACTCCTAAAGAGAAAAGCCCTCAGCATTTCCAGAGGGCACATGCATTAAATACTTACACAGGGTGTTTAGTGAGTGCTTTGCACCAGACCCTGCAGGTCAGAATTTTTCTGGTAGAGGAATAAGGATATATTCTGCTCACTTCAGCATTTTGTATGGCCATGGGACATATTATACTGCCAGAGTTGTGATTCTGCAGATCAGATTGAACTACTTTGTGGACATTAAATTATGAATATTTCATGTGAGCTTTTACAGGGCTGAATTTAAACTAAGGTACTGAAGTACTTCTCCACATTTCTCTTTCCCTGGGATTTTGTATTTTTAAACTAGTCTTCCCTTGCATAAAGTTGGTCTTCCATGGGACTGCTTTTTAACTGTGTAAATGGCAAAATCAGAAATATTAACCCTCATGAAGTGCAGGCCTCCAATCCCAGTGCAGTAAAAGGAAGGGGAAGAGGAAAGAGGTGTCTGTCAGTCAATAAAGGCATCTTTTGAGGGTGTAATATTACAAGGAGTGGAAACAGAGTAGTTTGTCCATTGATGGAAAAGTGTGGCATTCACATATAATAGCGCTGCCAGGATTTGAGGGGTGCCAAGGAAACCTGTGTGGATGTGTTACCAGTAAAAGTGCCTGCTTGGATGGTGCTTAAAAATAGAAAAGAGGGTGTTGAGTACATAGAAACTGATGTTGAAGAATTTCTGACCTCTTTATTTTGGAAAAGTGTCATCTCCCTCTGCCTGATTCTGAGTGTTCTCACCCCCACCAGTGCTCAGCATTTGAAACAAAATATAACTCCTTGGAAATAAAGTTACAGATACTCTTTACTCAGATAATGTTTCTCCATTGATATTTAAGACATGCATCCCACTGTTGACTACTTTTGGCTGTGCTGAAGATTGGTACCGCTAAGCACAGATACAGACTGTACAGGTCATTTGGGCTTGTTATCTGTCAGGGAAGGAGGGAAACAAGACCACTGATTTTGTTTCAGTCTAAAATCTATGCTCAGGTGAATGTTAATGGGCAGTGAATTCACCTTTCCTATCCCAGGTATGCTGCCAGAGAGATATCCACCTCTAAAGGTTCCATTCAACTTGCTTTTGTGCATTAAGTTAAGCCCCACTGTAACTTCTGGATGACTTCTCTGTCTCTCCCTGTCCAAAAAAGCCTGTATTATATATGTGCATTAAAAGAGAGTTAGACTCTGAGACTAAGCCCACATTCTCCTCTAGCGAAAACACATATGCTGAGATTAAGTAGCATTAAATAAAAAATAATTGTCATTTTTTAACTTGCTACATGGTAAGATTCATTTATCATGGTAGCTCCATCCCCTTGGGCCTTTCTACTTGTTAAAGGTCCTGGCTCTTGGATTTTCCTCTTATTAAATACAGATTTTGTTTTCATCCTACATGTAATTTGTCTCCCATGGAGATTATATAATCCAAGTATGTGGTGGTGAAAGTCCTATTGCAGTGACAAAAGGATGAAAAATCCCATGTCTTCCTGAAGAAAGTCTCAAGGAATGCCAACTTAAGATTGTGTTTTCATCTTTTATGGTTGGACCACTGTGGAAATTACATAGTTTACAGTGTGGGTGAGTTCTGTAGCTGGCACTTTCTGAAGTAAAAGTCTATTGCCTCATAAGGTGGGACCACTAGTGAATCTTGCAATGCTCAGGTTAGGTACTGACTTTTTACAATGCAGAGAAAAAAGGAAGATCCACAAAAGCCAGCATAGTGAGAAGGAACCCATCTGAGATAGTTCACAGAGAAGAGAAGTGAGTTTTAACTCTTTCCCAGAAGCTTAGTTGACTTACTGACACTATCTTAGCCCCAAGTTTTCTCCTGGAAGGAGGCATTCAGCAGTTTTTCCAAACACTAGCAAAACTTTTCAAAACCAGCTGGTGGTACTGCAGCCCATTTCTGTAATAACTGAAGGTGAGAGCCTAATTACTGGGTCGCTTATCACATGTGATATTTGTTTTGCTTCCACTTTCCATCTCAGAGGAGATTGCATTTCTCTGTGTGCACAAGTTTGCAATAGGCAAAATGTTAGTGCTGTTGCAATTCATAAGAGTTTTATGATTGGCACCAGTGAGATCAGAACTAAATCCTCTGTGTGTGTGCATTCACATTCATTTAATTTATCTGATCCAATATTACACACATTTTGTAGCATTCACTGAATATCTTTGGCTTGAAAGATGGTATACAACGTATTATTTATCATTTTTCTGCCCTCCTTTTCATATGTTGCAGTAAGTCAGTGTACATAAAGGCTTGAGGCTAGGATAATTCAGGCAAAAAAATATTGATTTAGATATACCATTAATTATGACACTGCTGTGATGCAGACATCTTCACAGTGTAATAATACTTTGTGAAAGTGATGGTGCTACATGATTTACCGTACCCCCCTTAGTTTTTCAATTTGAGTAAAAAAATTCTGTTTTATTCTGTCTATAAGAAATCAAATGATACACTGCCTTTTCTCTAGGAAAAACAAAAACAAAACAAAACCTCTACTTGCCAATTTTTCTTTCAACAAATTATGTAATAGTTCAAATGAGAGCACAAAACAGCATAAAACAGCTGGTGGGAAACTTTACTTGACATTAGGCACTTTCAAGCCTGAACACTGTAATGTGCATGGCTTAATGCATCATATGTCTTTACTAATTTAAGCATGATTGTGCAAAGAGGGCTATGTAGGGACACCAGTGGACAGCTTCCGTTATAGAGTCATACTGAAGTTAAAGGTCTGCCTGTGTTCACTGCATAATACAGCCAGAGTTATTTTTACTTCCCATTTTTTGTTGTTTAAAAAGTAATGCTAAAAACATTCAGGTGGAAAACTGGTTTATGCTCACAAAATGGCTGTGCAAATAGAAGCATTTGAGAAAAGTATTTTTCTCTGGGGTAGCATTCTGGATTTAGACAGTAGAATCAGCTTTTTGAGATTTTTTGGACTTTCAGAGTTTGAACGGACAGGAGATTTTGGGTTGCAGTTAGATTTTTTTCTTTATTGTGCCCTTTTTGAGCCCATTTATATCTCTGCTAATGCTGCCTTTATAATACATTTACAATTTCAAGTTTACTGAATGAGGAGTTGCTAAAATTTTTGGTAAAGATGACTTGAAATGTTTTTAAAAGGTGAAGAAAAACCCTTGATGTTGATTTTTGATTATGTTCATCTTATGTAGTATTTAATAGAATGCCAGCAGAACTAAATTTAAACATAAATACATCAATGTATAAACTATGGCTTAGACAGGAAAAACAGTATTTTATTCAGACAGCAGTGCCTTGAATGTAACCAAATGTAACAAATATAATTAAAAGTACGGGTCAATTATACCTTTTGTAAAATGATATATATTTATTTCGGATGAGAAAAGTCATTTCAGGAAAAGAAAAGGTCATCTGAGTAACTTTTTGTATGAGATCATTATTGACATATTTCAGATGATGTCAGTAGCCAGGAAATTCTATCTGCGTTTAACCTTTACATCCATACTTTCATCTGGCCATCAAGCCAGCTGAGTCCCTGCCCTCATCTGCAACAGATCCTGGACATGGGACATGGGACAGATCTGCAGAGGTTTGGGCACAAGTACACATTCAAATAAAAGCCTATCATATACAAATGCTGAAGGCCAAATAATGACAGTCTCAGGGTACAGATCCATGTACTTGAGTGAATATTAATGATTAAATCTCATTTATAAATTTTCTGTTTACTGCAATTTTGTTTTTATTTGTCTATCATATAAATATCTATTAAAAATATCTTTCAGTTTGGGGTCAGCACAAACATAATAAAACTGTGTTACACAGTTCCTATATCCAACAGGTAAAGGTAGGGAAAAAAATTCTGGCTTCCAAAAATAACTTTTTGTTACAGTACGGCAGTGAAAATCCATTTCAATGCGCTGAAGGACAACTGTTCTCATTGTTCTGGTGTTTGGGGTGCTATCTTTTATCTTAGTAACATATTAGACAGTTGCTTCCAGACCCAGAGCAGCTGCTGCAGTGATCTCTGAGCCATGTTCCCCCAGCATGGAGACTCACCAGCAATGGGGTGAAGCGCAGAGCCAGCTCGGATGAGCCAGGATGATTTGCTGTGCTCACAGCACTGCCTGTGCTGCCCCAGCCTGCCTGGCTAGCTCTGCATGCACCGAACACTTCACCTGCATTCCAAATAGTCTCTCTCCCTCCTCTCCCCATTCCCCATGATGGAGAACTGACATATTTGGTACTGACTGGGCTGATTTATTTGGTTCCCAGAAAGCTGCTCCATAGCATTTGAGAAGGCTTAGCAAAATTTATGGCTTTTGTACAATACGTGGGAGAGATTAACCTGCTTTGCACACAATGTGAACAAGTTCTGAGATGTGATTTTGGTGTGTATTTTTTTCCATTTTTATTAATCCACAGAGAGGTGTCTGTTTATTTACTGGATCTCTACTTTCTGTAATCATAAGAAGTTTATTCTAGTAAAGCAAACTACTTTCTTCAGCCTCCAAACCTGCATCTCTTTAACAGGACTACATAAACAATTTTTAATGTTTTCTGATCCTGAACATGAAAATGCTTTTTCTAAAGCCCACGTGTGCTGTGTCTTTCCTCCTGATCCTCACATAATTTTCAAACCAGCTTAGCTGCTCTGGGAAATAGGTCAAGGCTATGCTCAAAGCCCTGTTGCTGCTCAGGTGCTAGTCTTTGCAAGGACAAGAAAAGCTAGTCTACAGGGCCCACCTGGATTAAGTAGGAGGTGAAGGACATAGGCCTTATTAGCTGCAGCCCCAGCGTCAAAGTATTTCTGTGTGCATCTCAAGCAGAGAAGCCTTAGGGAGAAGGCAATCTCCAGAGAACACATGGGCTGAGGTTTCTGTTTTGTCATTTAAGTAATCAAGAGATGGGTCAGTCATCCTGCACAGCTAGACCTCCTGGTTTTCTTTAGATCTCCTCCTGTGAGCCTTTAAGGTAACAATTCAGGGAGGAAAACAACCCCCCTTACCTGGAAAGGCCTCCTGGAGCCAGGTGAGGACTGTTAGTGAGGGAGTGTGAGACAGGTGCTTGTCGTTTGGTGATTGCTCGATAGTTGCGGAGCCTGATTTTTTTTTTTTTTTTTTTTTTTTTTTTTTTAAAAAGGATTTTTAACCTTATTTACAGAGCTCCTTGAAAAGAAGGTAAAGGCAGGCCTGCTGCAACACATCTGGTTATTTTGTGGTCCTTTTATGTGTCTACAAAAACTGCATAGGAGTAAGTATGTTTCTCTCATTTGTAAAACTGTGAACGAGAAGTACATTTTTTTTGTGTCAAAAACTGCTAAAACTTCAAAATCTTGTTGTGTTGGGAATGTTTTGTAGGTGAAAAGATGCTGATGAATGTTGCTGGGTACTTACTGCCTTACAAACCAGCATAAGGTAAGCATCAAGGTTTAAATGCTTGAGACAAACTAGTGTGTCTCCTGTTTCATATCATGATGACTTTGTGGCTTGAGCAAAAGGAGAACTGTGTGTGGCTTGTTGCTTTGATCTCCTTAACAGCAAATACTGAATGCGAACTGGAGAAAGTTCTCTCGGGTTTTCTGAAGTTTCTGTAAGAGTAGAGAGCATATAAGGAGTACTTCAAAGGCTAAGAGCAAATCTGATGATGCTATTCTAGCTTCAGATCGTTGTTAAGTAGAGTTCTTCAGGTTCACGTAATAAAAAATGGCTTGGTAAAGTCAAAGAAAATAGGTAAAAAAAGAAAAACAAAAATCACAGATGGATGATACTATAAATAGATAAAACTCTGAATAATGAATAACATTACTGCTACCTATTTAGAAACTTAAATCAGCTAAAAATCAATAAAAGACAATGACAGTTCAAAATAGACAAATATAGAACAAGGGGACTTTTTGCAGACAGGCTCTTGGCAGTGCCTTAAAAACAAAAGATAAATATTCTGTGAAAGATACAGAGATGGTGTAGGTGGGCAAGGTACAGCTTTTCCTGGCTATTCAGTAAATACGCTTCAAAAACAAACATGTTCTTGCTCACAATTACCTGCTGCAGGCCAGCAAGTGCCTATTCAAAAAAGAATTAAGAAATCAAAGTAGTCAAAGTTGCTTGAACTAAAAGTTCTACTGCTTGGATTTTCTGATGGAGGTCTGCCCTGCAGTGTGACTTGTTTACAGTTGTCTGCGTTTGGCCAGATCTCAGCCTTAGATTCCTGGTCCCTAGCTGTTAGAAAAAGAAAAGGCTGAAAATGTCGTTTACTGAGCTTGATGTGGATTTTGGCAAGGGGAAATACTCTGATAGTGCAGGCTGTCACAAAGGCATGGTAGAGGAAAAGAAATGGTGTTACCTGGAGAATCATGGCACCAATGTCATGACTTTCTATAGAAAGTCGTGACTTGTTGAGGGTAATGAGAGTTGCTCTGTGTTTCAGTTTAGCATCTCACTGTCTTCCTGTTTAAAAAACGTGACTAAAACCCTTATCTGGCATTCCTCTACTCCAGTACCTAGCAGTAATGGCTGTTAAATGCTGTCACTTTCACAGAATAACACTTCTCACTCACTTTACGCAAGTGAGAAAGATCATACAGGATCACAGGAACTGGAGTGAAGGCCATTATCCAAAAGAATAATATAAGGGAGGAATGAAAGAGCAACAAAGTGACGCATTTAGTAGGAAAGAAATTAGGAGAGCGAACTCCTTAGAACAACTTTCCGCTGTTGCAGTGGCTGAGCTCAGCAGGAGGGGAGCTGCTCTCCATTTCCGTGCCCAGACCTACAGAGCAGGGAATATCTTCCCTCTCCTCCCCCATCAGCACACTACACTAGCGCACACTGGATAGTCCCTGCATTTTGCTGGGCCATGTTTTAGGAGACTGAGTGACTTTTTTATTGTCCTCACTTTAAAGTTGTATTTCACCCTTTATTTACACTTGCAGATGAGTGTCAGTGGTCTTTTATTTGCCATAATGATTTAGTGGAGTTCTGGAAATTAGTGGTGGTGCTTTGGTGTTGTCTTATCTCTGCTTTGTAACCAGCTCCACCTACTTCATGACTGGAACAACTGGGTTTGGGGAAATGGAGCCCCTGAGCTGTGCAGGGCTGTGCTCCCCTGGACTCTTCTTCCTGAAGGAAAGAGGGAGATGAGTCATTTGTTGGAGACTTTTTTGTTGTTATTATTGTCATGGCTCTCGGAAGCCTTCAACCATTAAAGATTTGCTACCGTCAATATATTAAAAATAACTTTTGAAGACTTTAATTTTGCAGTGAGAGTCGGACTAATCACTACTGTTGATTGAATAGCATTATTGGGTCCAGTTCCTCAAGCACTGCTGAGTGTCCTCTAAGGTGCCTCTGAAATTACTTCCTACAGAAGAGTGAAATGTCTTCTGCCACAGCCTTGCTGATATGAGTCCCAAGTATAGGAAATATTAATTGTAAATTACTGGTATGTCTCAAACTCCTATCTTCATAGGAGATCAATGAATCTGGCCATATGGGTAGTTCATGTCTTTGTAATACCAGGTTTAAAGAACTGGGTGTTGTAAGGAATCCCCATGGCATATGCCTGAGAATATCTGTGGATACCAAGCCACACCAAGTGGTGTATGGCAAGAGGGTATCTCTAAAGAGAAACCCTTGTTTGTACAGATAAAAGCATAATAGGTACAATGGGGTAGAGAACCTGGAACACAACTAACAAGGACTGGTTGGGTCACAGAAACTTTTTTAAGAAGCCTAAAGGGCTAGAGGAGGAATTTGGATTCAGTTTTTGTCTTTGCAGTTTCCCTGTGATTTTTTTTTCCTTAAAGCTCTGGCTTCATGTGTTCCCTGTGCCAGAAATAATATATCAGAATGTAAGGGAGCTTTTCTCCTGACAGTCCTCAGGACAAACTCTGTGAGAGAACAAGGAGACAAACTCTTGCTAAAGACTGTGCAAGCAAACAGTAATGGAAGGCTTGGAAGAAACAAACGAGAGTGACACCAGTCCCAAAGGCTGTCTAGATCAGCAGCTAAGACTAGTACCTAAAAATGCATCATAGAATTGATTGTGTGAGTAATCTGCTATCAAAAAAGGGTAGAAAGAAAACTTGTTTCAGCTGACTGTAACTTCTGCTGGTCTTGTCCATTAGTGGTATAAACAGTGCACAGACTAACAGGAGCCATCATAAATGTATGTTCTCTTCCACTGGGAGGTTTAATAAATATTGGTAGTTCCTAAAAATGGCTATAATGTTTATTGACTTAAGCCTTTGAGATTCTACTAAGGAATAACCTCTGGGTTTCACAATGTATGTCATATGGATTTCTATATAGAGTTTAAAACAAAGTCACTGCTGTAAATCTAGATGCATTATTTGTATGTGTATCTATTTGCGGTAGAGACTGAGGTCTGCAGTTAGAATTGAGCTTTTGTGTTTTTCTTGTGGATGAAACTTCTGTTCACCTTTATTTTTAATTTCTTTTAAATTTGCTCATAACTTGCCACCTGTCTTTAAAGAAATCAAGGAGTCAAGGTTAGAAATTTAAGATTACCATTTTAACTTGATCTTTAATCAGTGTTTTTTATTTTACATAAAATAGTTTCAGTCTAAGATGGGGTAATGCAATGCATAAAGCTAATGGTGGAACTCAAAGAAACGCTGAATAGCAGTGAGCTGATTGAAGTACTTCCTACAGTAAAAACAACAGTCATTCAGTTAAAGATTAATTCATGCTTCTTGCACTATTCTTGATGATGCAAAGTTATATTGGCAACCTGGGGCTTACCAACCTCTCTTCTGAGGGATTGAGTCTCAATAAGCTTCCATCTCAATATTCATTAAACATAGTGTTTGAATAAATTAATCTGTGTAGTTATAAATTAATCAGTAGTTTGTGTAAATCCATGACAGTTTATGTATACTGAAAATATTATTACAGTACCTTTTATTTGAGACTGAGGCTTCAGAAATTAAATAGTTATAGTTCCCATAGCTGTTAAGGAAAACTCTGTTGCAGTCTGAACAAACAAGCTACATGGCTGTGTCATTTGATGCAGCCACACACTGGGTGGCTGATGAGAGGAGAGGTAGAGAGCTCAGCCCTCTTTGCTCTTGTGTCTCAGCAAATCTATACAAGGCCATTCATACATCCATCTTAGGCCGTTTCTGTTGCTCATACAGCCTGCTTTTATCCTTGGTTACATCCCACCAGCCCTTGCTAAAATCAATTATAGCTCTGAGAGCAGGCTGTATGGGTTAAGAGCCCTAGTTAGTCACCTAGGGTTGCATTGTTTGTTATGCTACAAAATTGAAATTGATAGGAGGCATGTAGCCTCAAAATAGCAAAAACATCAGTTCTTATAATGAAGTAATGGTAAGCCTAAAACAGGGGAAAATAAAGGATGCAACAGGTTGTGCAAAAAGATTCTTCTGAATAGGAGAAATCCCTCCAAGGGCTGCACCTGTCTGTCAGCCCTTACCTGGGGGATGGCAGGGTCTGTCCCCACCAGAACTTCACAACCCTTCAACTTCATAACCTCAAATTTCTCTGTGCTTTTCTGTCTTACCGGTGTCAGGGGGTACCTTGTGTACCTCTGAACTACGAACTTGCAGCAATGTAGTAAGTTTCTGTAGGTTTTTTCTTTTCCTCATAAATGCTTAACTGATTTATGTAGTCCTTGTGCATGCATGCCCTCATGCATGCACATAGCCCTGACCACGGATTTGGCTGCCTCTCCCAATCTCACATAAAAGGGCAAATGGCAGCTCAGGCTGGCTGTGAAGGGGGTCACATAAGAGTAAGATAAATGTATTAAGGTACATTTCCTCTTTTCATTAGTATGGCAGCTGAATATTCTGGCTGGGTGAGAGTGGTGATAGCATGGATTAAACATACATCTGGAGTAGAAATAGTGAGTTTTACTACTTCTAGACTGTAGTTGGATCTGCTTCATCCCTTCTCCGTTGTGTGACTCTCAAAAATGTTTGATAAGCTTTGTTATAACTCCTTTTCTTGGGACACTCATCCTTTCAAACAGAATTGTGGCTATATTTCAAGTTACAGGCAGTCAAGTGCTTGTCACTATACTGGGGCTAGTTAGTGCTTAGACAACAATTAACGCGGTTTAACTTCCTGAGTTGATTTACAGAATCTTTACAAGCTGTGTTCATAAGACACTTAACCAGGACAGTAAACTTGTTGCATCTTAACAATGCCATGACTGAAAAGATTGCATAGAATATTGTGTTGAATCTTAATTACCAGTAATTAATTGAAGTGTATGTCTGATTATAAAACAATTGAATAATTGCACCTCTTAGCCTCACCAAGAAGTTGCCATCTGGGATAAGAATAGTGATGTACTGGCAAGACCATATGGTCTTCATATGTAAAAAGAATGTTTTTCATCAATATCATGACTGCACTGCTAATTAGAATAGAATGAACAAGGCATAAGTCAAGGAGGAATTTCCAAATCTAGATTAGGTTTAAGAGATTCATTAAAATAATTTCAGGGCCCGGGCTTGAAGTAATATTTGTTAATGCTGACAACACGTGAGTACTTCTAATGATGTGATGGTTTAAACAGGATACAGGCCCTTGAAACATGGTACAGATAGGTTTTAGGTGCCTAAAAATTGAGAAAACTCTTGACTTTTACTAGCTTTCTCTCTCTAGAAGCTCCCTGAAATCATGATACTCACACTCTCAACATCTTCCACCTAATTTCTACCTAAACGAGCTTAAAAAAAAAAAAACTGGAAGTGATGCACAAAAAAGGTAGTGAGTGGTTCTGCATGGCAAATGCTAAGACTCCAAATGTACCATAAAGTGGTTGCCTGCAGGGACAGGAGTATTGTGGTGTTTTTAAAAAAAAAAAAAAGACAAAACTTGGTGAATAGATATTAATACCTAATACTGTTTCCTACTGAGTAGAAGAGATTTTGGTTGTCTTCATAGGGTTCCTATAACTCCCCCCTCACACCATGTATGAAGCCTCAGGCCAACATAAATCTAAATTATTTTGTTAGGTCATGTTTTCACCAGGAGCTTTGCCCCAGGCAGAAAATAGAGGATTTGGCACCTACTAAAATTTGGAGCACAAGGGCAAACAGCTGCTTCTACAGGTGGCCTTTGTGACTGTTTTGTGCTTCTGTATGGTCTGAATTTACTGTCTATGTGTAGATACAGGGTAAAGTGTAGAGTTGCACTGCTAATGTAAATGGTTCTGTTTTGGAGATCTTGAACAGAAGTACTAACTCCCTTCACTTGCTGTAGATTTCAGGTTCAGCTCTAGAAGGTAAAAAGTTGGAAGCAAAGATTTTGGTATTTGAATACATTTGCTGCTTTTCTGTTTTTTCCTTTTGATAGTCAGATCTCTTCATGTTATGTAAAGTCATGAAGAAACAAAGAACCCGGAAAACTGTTATGTACTGAAATACAGATGTATTGTCCTTAATCTTGAAGATTCAGACAGTCTAAATCATGTAACTGTTGAAAGAGATCTGTTTAGCTTGATCACAATTCTATTTTCAGAAATCCAATGTTCTTCAGATATGCATCTTACCTTTCTACGCATCTTTAGATAAAAATAAATAGCACTTTAATTCTCCAAAATTGGCAGTTAACTTCAATCTGAAAGAGATTAACAGTTTTTATAGTGTGGTTTGGTGCCAGCTGGAAGTAACTCCTTTTTTCCCTCCCTAGTATCTTGAACCAGTCTGTACCTTCGTAAAATAAGGGCTCATATCCTTTATGAATCTTCCATTTTCTAAAAAGTATTTTTACTTGTTTCAGCACCTATTAATTCTTTGATTTCTAGAACTACTAAGGTTATGATTCCTTTTGATATTAATTTCGTGTTTTTAGCATTGACAAATAATGTAGGTAACACCTTAAATTTGATACTTATCGATTTTCTACAAAGTTAATTAACAGCTGTTAGTTAATGTAAGAAAGTTAAGCCTCAGTGCCTTGTTCTGTTATTCTTTAATGCAGATGTTATTCCTATTTAATGTAAGTGTACTCCTCTTAAACAGAATTGTAATGGTCAAACCTCATGAGCTCCAGATGCTTTGTCGAGTCTCAGCCTTACCCTTCTGGCCCTAAAACAAGGAGTAGGTGTAGGAATAACCAAGGTTAAATACCAGAAGTGGAAAGGTGATCATAGCTAAGAAATGAGAAACAAAATGCTAGGAGAAAAAAGGGATTTTTATTCACTTTATTATATAGTAGCTGACGGAATACAGGTCCTTATCCACGTCTACTGGTAACTGGATTGATTTGCAGAATTGATGCAGTATAGATGATCTGTGTCAACCCTATAAAAGGAACCTCTGATTTGTACACTCTGATATTGAGGTCTAATGGTGTTATATATAATGAGCCTAAGGATCATACTGACTAATTTAAAAAAAAAAAAAGCCCTTCCAGTTTCTTTTCTCAGAAGATCAAGATATGGAAATGATAATAAAATGACCATTTTAAATGTTTTTCTGTCATATTTCACTCAATAATGGAACAGCTTTGATACTGGAGGACATGTTTTTAACCTGTTGTGAGAACTAATAGTAACATTATTCATTAGCAGTACTTACTTGGCTGATGTAAAGCTGGGGTCTACACATGTTAACGCTGGGACATTAGTCTTTATGCTCAGTAACATGGAGACAGACATTGAAAGAAGCTGCACAGAGAAATAACTTCAGCGATTTCCTATCTTTGTTTTGAAAAGTGAGTTCTGCTAATTTCATGGACTGGGAAGGGTTCTAGAATCAGAAGTGGAGATGGATAGCCTCATCGGAGACTAATTGGGTATGTTCTTGGTTTCTAATGTTTCAGGTGGGGTTTCAAGGATGTTGGGAAAGATGGGAAAGAATTTCATTCAGCAAACTTAAAAATGCTGGGCTTTGTTCTCTTCTCTTTTTGAAAAAGCCAAAAAATATAACTGTGTATTTAACAGCAAATGTGCATGTGTACTCAAGTTGCATTCAGAGAACACTCAATGCAAAAACAATTTCTGGAAGCTTTTACTGTGTCATTTTGATATGACCTTGAATTCTATGGGCTCCTACATCAGTCAGGCCACAGGCAGGACTGTGTCTGAGAAGACAGCCACTAACTGGTGTTTTTCTTCTCCCACTGTTCTCTGTCCCTGTTCAATGAAATTCAAACCCCACTCTGACTGGGTTATTCAGCACTTTTTAAATAATAGCTCCAAATGCCAGTTCCTTTCTTCTGCCTAACACTTCCACCATGTGTTGTCTTCATCTAGTCCACGTTCTTGTCCAGATGTCCTTTCCTCATACAAGTTGGCCTTTTTTTGTCTTTGCTGGCTTCTCTACTTAAATTCCCCTGGGAAACTCCTGCAGCCACAGGGACCCTGGCCCTTTCTTTGGTACCTTCTTTCACTCCAGTAACTCACACTTCTACCTTTGTCCGCTAGTGCTTCACCAGATACGTCCTCTCCTGCCTCTGTTTTTTCGCATTCCTTGTCTTTCTCACCCTTTTTCACAGAGCTAGTCCTAGCCTGTGTGCTTCACATCAATCCCTACTCTCCTTTTAATGGATTCTAATCCCATTTCCCTGTACTCTCATTCTTTCCACCTGTCGTTTCTCTATTTGAATATGGCAATGGCTCACTGAGATCCCTTGAGGCAAAGGGCATGTGCTCTTAAATTCCTACACCTGGCCTTAGTGGTGTGGGAGATGTCTTCCTTGAGCAACTTCTACTGAAATCTAAGAAACCTCTACTTAGCAATTAGCAGCAGAATATTTCAAGACTTTTTCCTCATGAAATGTCAAGTCTTTGCTCAAAATATTAGGGACACTAAAGCATTTCAAAGACAAGTATACCCAGATGGAGGAGGGGAAGTTCACTTCTTTAAACATGGACAAAAGAGCCTACCTCACTTTTGGAGCCTGTGGAAATCATTATGATTGTTCTGCAAAAATACTGAGGATGGAAAATTCCAGTCTGAACTCCAAAAAAGTTCTCAAAGTTAAGAGCAACTAAAAAATTAAAAACAGGGTCTTAAAATAGGAACTGTTAAGCAATCTTACTAATAGCTGGTATTACCTGCCCCACCTATAGAACAGTAATGCCTATATTTTATAATAGTCTAAATGCACTAAATACCACTAATGTAATCTTAGTAATAGCTACCAGAAAGATGTGGCTGTTGTTTTCTTGACTTTATCGATCTGCTAAAATTTAAGTGGCATTACTTTATGTAAGCTTTATTTAAAAGCATAACTGCAGAGTGATGACAGAACAGTTTATATACTAATGTGGTAAATATAGCTAGAACTCTGTTCAATATGGCAAGGAAAAAAACCACTAAAAATGCTATTTATTCATTACAATTAAAGAAAAGGTTAAGGATTTGGAGGTGAATTTTTGTTTTGGTTTTCACTTTTAAATGGTCTCCCTAAAAGAAGAAGGGTATATATTGGGGCCCAGAAGCATGAACAATGTACTTTACTAACTGACCCACAACAAATTTTTTGGATTTATTCAGCTATTGTGCACCAAGAATGGGCCAAGAACTAAGATTGCCTTTCACATTGAGGGCTACAAGCATGCACTTGAATATCATTTAACTCTTAATGTTTCTCTTATTGATTTTGCTCATCTAAGCTTTGGTTAACACAGACTCAGACTGCTGTGTTAAACTATTCAGACCTAAGGCCAGAGAAGAAAGGTATTTGCTAGTCCAGTTACCAGCTAAGTTGATGCTATTGTGCTGGTGAATTTCTGAGCAATAAAATATGTTGCAAAGTATATTTTCATACTGCACCTTGGAGATCTTTACATGAGAAATTCCTTTTCCCCACTCCAGGATAGAAGCCTCCTATCTGCTGTTTTCCCCCTGTATTTGGCTCTGGTGAGGCCACACCTCAAAATACTTTGTTCAGTTTTGGGCCCCTCACTACAAGAAGGACATCGGGGTTCTGGAGCACGTCCAAAGAAGGGCGAAGGATCTGGAGAACAAGTCTTATGAGGTGCAACTGAGGAAGCTGGGCTTGTTTAGCCTGGAGAAAAGGAGGCTCAGGGGAGACCTTATCACTTTATACGACTACCTCAAAGGAGGCTGTAGCAAAGTGAGGGTCTGTCACTTCTCCCAAGCAACAAGCAATAAGATAAGAGGAAATGGCCTCAAGTTGTGCCAGGGGAGGTCTAGGTTGGGTTTTAGGATGAAATTTCTTCACTAAAAGGGTTTTGAAGCATTGGAAAAGGCTGCCCAGGGAAGTGGTTGAGTCACCATCTGTGAACGTATTCAAAAGACATGTAGATATGGTGCTTAGGGACATGGTTTAGTGGTAGACTTGGCAGTGCTAGGTTGGTAGTTGGACTAGATGATCTTGGAGGTCTTTTCCAACCTAATTGATTCTGTGATTCTAATGAGGCCACTGTTCTGTTGAAGTTCAATACTGCCACTTACGTCTTTGGTCAGTAGAGGAAGATGTTCATGGCAGAGCTGCGATTTCGTAGTAGTTCTATTCTCTGTATCTTTGTTCTCCTTGTTTGCTTTAGATGATGTGTACTCTCTAAGCTATTCAAAAAGGGCTACTGAGTAAAGAGAGCTGTAAGACCTGAATGTAAGATACCGATACCCTTAAACATGATGTTCTGCTCCTTCTAACCCAAAAACTTTAGAATATGCAAAAAGAGGATTTCAGTGATAAGGAATCTTCATATATGGAATAATTCTGGATGTGCTGGGCAGCCCACTGAAAATATCATTAAGAAACACCTTACTTTATCAGTACTTATGGGTGTGCTTACATATGTCTATGCTTTTGCAGTGAAGGATGTGGCTCATATCTCCAAGTTATTGGAGGACCAAACAAGGAAAGCTGCATCAATTAGTGCAGTAGACGCTTTAGTCAGGTATGGAGGGTAGTAAAGCTCTACTTACATCGGCACCATTTGTAGACCCCAGTACTTGCTCTAACAGGTGCAGAGCTGAGCAGTGTACATCTCATTCAAAGTGCAAACTTGCCAACAAGATGTTCTGTAGGTATTGCCCAGGAATGTTAAACTCTTAGCTCACATGTAATGGACCTATAAAAAGGGTGCTAATGACAATGATTCAAAGCACCACTGCCTTATTGCATTATTTTCCCTTTCTAGCTATCTGCATGGCTCCAATGAACTCCAGTAAGCCTGTTTTAGTTCTCTGCTAGCACAACATTAGTGAAGAACTTACGTTTCAGAACGAAATTGTTATAACTGTTGTGCTTTAAGGACTTTATGTGAAATCAGCTCCTGTTAATGTTCTAATCGGTTGTCTTGCGGGTCATCTGGGTCAAAATGGCATGCCCAGGTTTGAGAGGGTGCAGTGAAGGGCTGTTCAGGCAATTAAACTCTTATGGGAGAAGAGGAAACATCCTTTAGTGGATTAATTCCCAGTTAAAACCTAAAGATTGGGAATAAGTGGTCATTTTTCTCTAAAAGATTATATATGTGCCATTGAGATGTTGTTCAATATTTTTCTAAGTTCCTTTTTAAATACAAAAAAATAGGCAGAGTTGTTTAGTAGAGTTTAATACTGACTGTAAAGGACTGCAGAAAGTTCCTGTAATTGGATGATAAGCTGGTGGGTGGAGATCAATTCTGATAAAATGCAAAATAACACACTTGGAAAACCATATTTATAAATGCATATAAATGGAATCTAACATAATGTTACAGAAAAGATTTTGGTGTCATTGTGGACATTTCTCAAAACATTAGACCATTGCTCACAGCAGGAAAAAGATGAATGCTAAGAATTATTATTAGGAAAGGGATTGATAACAAAATAGAAAAGCACCATTATGCAACAGAATAGATCTATGGTGCTCCCACATCTTGATAAGTACAAACCCTTCTAATAATCTTATCTGAGCAGGCTGTAATAGAGTGGGATTTAAAAAAAAAAAAGACAAGGTTGATAAAAGATGTGGAATGAAATGCGTAAGGAAGCCTTTCAGCTTTGGAAAGAGGTGACTGAAGGAGAGTATCAGTGGTGCATAAAACTGTAAGAGTCCTAGAGAAGATGAAGAGGGAGAGAGAATGAATAAGAATATCCAGCAGCAACTTTACTACAAAATACTTATGCAACATAATTAAACTGGGATATCCTTTGACAGGAGGTTGTGACAGCTAAAAGTAAAAATGAGTTTAAAGAGAATTGGGATAAATCTGTCAGTGCCTATTAAAACCACAGTTTAGGTGCAGCCCTCACATTCAGTGTATGGAAAAGAAACACTATTGGACAGAAATAAGGAGACTGTTAGGGAAAGATCACTATTTCTGTGTCTCTTAGACTTCTTGGACACCTGGTACTGGCCACTACAAGCAATTAAGTTCTTAGCTAGATTGACCTTAAGTCTGACAGGGCTTGATTACTGTTACGAAGCCTACAGTCTTCCTCCAGGGATGCCAAATCTTGTGGGGGACAGTTCTTTGAAGGCGACTTGTAAAGACTCTTCACCCCTTTACTTTCACTATTGTTTGATTAAGGAAATAAAACAACATGCAAGTTATTAGTTAATTAACAATTACTGCATATAGGACAGGATGAGAGTAAGAACCGATTTTGAGATGTTTCTACTGCTCTTGAGTGTAGATCTGTTTAACCAGCTTTTCTTATTCCAACAAGGGCAGATACACTGCATCGTTTCCTTTCAGTATTTTCTCTTAAAGAAAAGAATACTAAGTACTGTCTGCATTGGAAAAATTATTCTTTTAGGCACAACCATTGTCTTTGGTTTGCTTTTGAATGGCATGCCAGTAAAGAACCCTTAGGAAACCACTTCACAGTAGTGTTCTACCAGCACTGTTTTTGTTTCTATCTGCAGTGAAGAGAAACAGATACTTTTCTCAAGTTCCCGTGCTATAAAGACAGATCTAGTATTTTCCCTAAAGACCACCCACTGTGAGACAGGTATTTGAAAGTGTGCCTGGCCACTGAGCAGGTGCCAGAAAGACCTTGGCAGTGGTAAACTTTTGGGGAGTGAAGAAGAAACATTTACACTAGTGCGTCCCTTGTGCTCTTCAAGAAGAGAAATATTTTCAGGTTTTATATTCCTATAGTTGTTGTCTGCAACACATTTCAGGAGATGTAAAGACAGTGCTATTGTAAATGTAAAAGGCAGGGCCCAGAAAATGTTGGGATTCTTGGCCATCCTAGCTTCATACTCTAGTTGGAGTTCAGATGTTTAATGTATGATCTTCTCTCTGTTTGCCTGTACTTTTTATTTAGTTGGAGGAAGTAATCCATGACTAATTAGAAACTTAAGTTTTACCTAATAATTTAATAGCTTCATAATTCATTGGTGTGAGCATTCCCATAACAAAGTGTTAGCCAGGAAACATTTATGGGAAAAGGATTTAAGCTCATAGGAAGAGATGTTATGAAGGATTTAAACACACAAGATTCGTATTCTAGCAGGCTTCACATAGTACGTGGGGAGAACTGGGAGACAACTCTACCGTCTGGCCCAGAGACAGAGCTCCCCTGTTGTGTTTGGTTTAGGAGGAAGCGCTACCCTGTGTCCAAGTTATTACCATATTGCTGCTGACAGATTAGATTATCTCAAGCATAGCCCACATCTGCCTTGCATCCAGTTAGCAAGGACAGGGAATTTTTCATATCTTGCCTATGAAGGTGCAGACTATACCTAGAAATGAAGCCTGGAAATCTGTGATGGTTTTACCCAGCTGAACAGCAGAATTCCACCACAACCCCTCTCTCTCTCTCTCTCAAAGGAACAGGGGGAGAAAATATGATGGACAACAGCTCAAGGGTTGAGATAAGGACAAGAAGGTTACTCACTAATTACCGTCATGGACAAAACAGATTCAACATACGGAGATTAATATAAGTTATTACTATCACTTCCTATCACTAGCAGACTACAGCAGTGAGAAACTAAAAAGCAAACTAAACGTCCTTCCCAAATGGGTCCTGTGTGGGCTTCCCACAGGCTGCAGCTCTTCAAGAGCTGCTCCAGTATGGGTCCGTACCACAGGGTCCATCCTTCAGGAGCAAACTGCTCCAGCACGGGTCCCCCACGGGTGGTAGCTTCCACTGGATCACCTGCTCCTGTGTGGGCTCCTCTCCACGGGCTACAGGTCCAGCCCGGAGTCTGCTCCTGTGGGGGGTCTCCATGGGCTGCAGCCTCCTTCAGGTCACATCCACCTGCTCCTCCATGGGCTCCTCCACAGGCTGCAGCGTGGAGATCTGCTCCATGTGGTACCCCATGGGCTGCAGGGGGACAGCCTGCTCCACCATGGTCCTCACCACAGGCTGCAGGGGAACTTCTGCTCTGGTGCCTGGAGCACCTCACCCCTGCAGACACCAAGGTTAGTGAAGAAGGACTGTTCCTCACTCCTCTCACTCCCAGCTGCTGTTGTGCAGCAGTTTTTTCCCTTTCTTAAAACTAATATGGGGCAGCTTCTGGAATCTTCTCACAGAAGCCACCCCTGTGGCTCCCGTTCTACCAAACCTTTACCACGTAAACTGAATACAAAATCCTTGCTATGGGAGGCAGGGAGTAATGTGCTAGCCAGCATAAACCGTTCAGGTATATGTAAGCATTTGAAATCCTGCTCTGCTCCAGCTGAGAGATAACTCACTCAAGGCCAGAGTGAAGGATCCTATGAGCATGACCTTTATATATCTGAAAAGAGCCCCTTACAACTGCCCATCCAGGTTACATGGCAGGACTTGAGGCAGCAACAGCTTCTATCAGTTGTTCTATCTGTTCCTCTATCCCAAACAGGCATGGGGACTCCTAGTCCACAAAGGAGTATATGGCTGAGCTCAGCAAAGCATTAATGCTTATCAACTGCATTCATGACACCAAGGAGTAGGTTAAACTTGCTTAGGATGTTTCAGGTTAACTGCATTTAAACAGCTCAATTGAAAAGCATAGATGCAGTAAATCTGATGCACCTGAATGTCATGTACAGGAGCTGTTGGAATTCTATCTCCGGGGTTTGCAGATGAATATGCTGGCATATTCAAGTGGCAAGTGTGTAAGTGGCAGTTTGTAAGGGGTGCACTGAAGTTCTCAGATTTAAGAAACCATGCTTGGACCTTTCTCTTTTACAACACTTTTCAGTTGAAGTGCTCATGGCCTCAAGTATAAAATTAGAAGATTTAAATTCCTAGGCAGTTAGAAAATGAATGCTTTTATCAACAAAGCTTAAAATACACAGTTAACTTAGTATAAGAGAAGCCTTTGGGATACCCATATCAAACACATTAACCCCATTATCAAAGAGATCTGTCTAAACCATGAAATGTAACAGCCCTTCCTTCTGGAAGGGCTGGTCTCTATCAGTTAATATCAAAAATACTCCTTGTGTTTACACAACCCTTTTAATTGCAAGATCTTAATGTGCTTTTACAAACTGTGCATGTGCCCTAGGATGCAACTATTTTGCTACGGATAACTGCAGAGAATAATAGCTATTTTGTGTTGTCCCTATAGATATGAATGGCAATTGTTTCAGAGCATCTTAGATCAGGCTGTTCCAACTATTTTGGCTATGACATGACAATGGGAACCATGGCGTCAACTCAGCAGCAGTGGCTTGTGCTACATCAACTGAACTTGCAATTCCAGAGCTCAGGCTCCCTGACCTCTAGGCAATAAGAGTGGGGAAATTTGCAGGTGGAAAAAATGGTCAGTGTATCAGTGAGGAGAGGGAGAGAGTGAAAGTGAGACTGAAGGGTTGCACATACATGACCTCATGCTTATTGTTCAAGTCATTCTTAATTCACGGACAGGAAAGTCTCTCTTTCAAAGTCTTTTCTGTATTTTCTGATGAATATTTGCTGCAAAATACATGTAAAATTTAAGATTTCCCAAGGACTGCAAATGTTCCTTGGATCAGAAGTGCTTGTTAAGCAGTCATCAGTGCAGGATGCAACCCATCTGAAAGACAGAAGAGGGAAATAAGAATCTGATGCCTTGGAACCAAAGCACAATTGAATCTGAAGGATTCATTTTATTTGAGACTGAACCTTAAGAAAATGAATGCAATTTATGTATTCCAGGCTAGAAGTTAGTTAACGGAAGACTTGGAAAGCAAGGAAAAGTAAATTGTGCTCTGCCAATTTATAAGAGACCTGTAGACTTCAACAAGAGTTGGTAGCAGACTTTCTGGCTAGCTCTAATCAATGCCAGATGCACATATTGTACCTCTGAAGGATTTGGACCAAACTTGGGAAAAATGAGCATGTATTAACTAGCTTTATGATACGTACTGTACATGACTTTGGATGTGTTTAGAAAGGATTTGAAGCAGACAGGTACTGCTGGGCGTATAGTCCGTTGCCAGCTCCACCCAGGCTAGAAAGGTATCTGTCATTCCTTGTGTACTATAGCTAGTAATTTGCTCCAAGTATTCTGCTAGAATTGCTGAAATGCGTTGAGATGAGCTGCGGCAGACCTATTTTGACTGGTTGCATTGCCAGGTAGACATTAATTTTTGTGAGACATCTCATTTAGATGCATTTTCTTTTTGTGCTTGAAAGATGTGTGCCACTGATTTTTCAACACTGAAACAGTACTTGTATCTCTGCTTTTGCAGAAATGCACTCAGCCCTGTGGACTGCCTGGGTCAGCTTGCCAGAGTTCTCTATTTGACCACAGGTTTACATACTCTTTTTCATGTGCGCAATGAAACTTTGCGGTCGTAGAAGCAGCTTTCCAGGTTTCTGGGTAGGTTACAGCAAAGGCACATGTGCTGAGAGTGCTGAAGAACACTTTTCTAAACATCCTTGGGTTCTTCTGTACCAGCATGCAAACCATTATCATCATTGTGATCTGAATAATATTAGAGAATGGCTTAAAGTGTGTAAGCCAGCAATTCTGACTTGTGGTTGCTAAAATGAAATATAATTACAGTTAGAATGTTGGTATGCAAAAAAAAGGGGTCTATATCCCCAAATAGATACCACTAACTTCTTTAGAATATTTATCTGTCAGTTCCTTGATGATCCAGTATTTGTTATAGAAACAAAAGCTACAATAGCTGATTTGGGGACTACTGCTCCCAATTAATAGTTTATTTCCTTGCTGATAAACCAAGAGAAACTGATTGGTGCTTATTGTAATACATAAATGCCAGGAGGGAGAAGTTTGCAATTTGTTTTTAGGAGGTATGATGTGCACTCAAGAAAGCCTACCACCAGTGAAATCAAAGGTGTCATCTGTAAGGTCTGTGCACAGGACTTTCAGTGACAAGGATTTTCTTATTTTCCCCTAGTATAGAGATACACACCTCTCTAGCTATATGTATATTCATGCAATCATGGTAAAAGCTTTATTCAGAACTTATAGACTTTCTAAATGTCTTGCTCTAGGATTAACTTTGAAGAAATGGTGGATAGTGTTTCCTATCTACCTCAGAACTATCATGTTATTCTTGCGATCTTTGTATCAACTACATAAAAAACAGTCTATAAAGTCATGAATTGATTCAGTTTCTCAGCCTCTTCTTCTGGGGATGAACTGGGAAGCCTGGTGGCACAAAACAGTGTACATCTCTCCACTGTGATGTTATTTTCTTGTCTGTAGCTTTTGGTTATACTGGCTAACTGGTTTCCAAAACATTGTCTCCAACATAGTTCGACTTCTGAGGAGCAGAAGTAAGAGCAAGAACTAGTCCTAGAGCTCTTGTCTGAGGAAAGGTGTCTGTCTCTAACAGTGCTTGCCCAGGACATCCTTCATCTGCTGAGCAGCCAGTGTACTGTGCACAATACAGTGGGGCATCCCACCTGAGGCTGTCCTGAATTCTGCACTGTGCAAAACTGTGACCAGTGGGGTTTGATCCTTAGCACACAGAGGGAAGCAGTCCCAGGGAGACCACTGTGGAAACAAGGGGCTAATCAGTCAGGTCCAAACCCGCTTGTCTCCCCTGCTCACCTTGAAGGACTGAAATGTCCTTGCTCAAAACATTGGTGTAGGTTATGTTTTAGAAGACATAGTAATCATTGGGCTCGGAGTGAAAGGTGATTCACATGTTTCTTATGTGTTATTGTAGAGGGAATCAGGAGTGAAATCAGCCTCTTTCTTGAAGAGACAATAGAAAGGACAATGAGGTAGTGCAGAGGCAAAATACAAGGGCTGCAGGAAAGGTCCATCACAGAAAACACAAGAATTGGATAAGTAGCAGGGAATGAGAGCAGATACCTGGGGAGAAGAGCTTGTCCAAACCATGGAGTTCAGTGTCAACCTTACACTAGGCATAAATTACTAACTGTATGTAAGTGCAAACAACCAGCTGATAATTTTTTTCAGTAAGTCCGTAGAAATAAAGTAGGAAAAGCATCTAACTTCAGAGATCAGAGTAGGGAAGTCTTGAATTAGTTTTTCCCTGCGCAGGGAAATGTGCAGACTGTGAACTGCTGCCTGGAGTAAAGCTTCCTTTAATGCACAGACCTGCCTACTGCCTTTTGTGATGAAATTCTGCTGTTAGCCTCTCCTTACCTATCAAACCTACTTTATCCCCAGTTTTCACAGAAAAGGATTGCTTCTTCATATAATTCAGGCCTAAAATGTAAAGTGTCTGACCTCCTGTTTTACAAACAGTAAAATAGCATCAATTATATGTAATATTTACTGATGATTATTATAAATTACTGTGGCTAACATCTGCAGATCCCATTACCAAATGAAGTTTTGGAAAGAGCAGACTGTTGTGCAATGTGTATTAAATTTATAGCATGGCTGCTCAGTTCAATAAGGTACAGATTATGAATTAAAAGTCAATAATGGGATTACAAGTATTCAGTTAGAGGGTTCTTTTTCCAATTATCTGCAGTCTGTCATCCGACAAGTCTATGATAACTCAGCACAAAAGCAGTGTATCTGCTGCTCAGCACAGGAAGCAAGCTGACCCTCCCTCTTCATTTTAATGTGTTATAATTTATGCATTCCTTTTTCTTTTCCACTGAAGTGGGGGGAGAGATCATGTGAGATCTGTAGATTTGGTTTTACCTTGGGTATGAAAATATCTCTGACAGACACTGTACCTGAAAATAGGCCAAAATAGAATGTCCCTGATGTTTAGTTCAACTGTTTACCAATCAGGAGGGAAATGAGATCTGCATTATGTTCCCAGTTCTTCTACTGACTATTTCTCTTATTCTGTTTCTATGCATCCATAAAATGGGCACATTCAATTTTAGAAGCCTGATTTCTTTTTTTTCTGGACTGTTGCAGAGAATGTTTGATGTGAGGAACTGAGCAATTTAATTATGGGATTGAGACCCACTCATATTCAGTACTTCTGCTCAGTTCATCATGTGGAGTGACCATCTCTGGGGATCAAAGAAGAAAAAGGATAGAACTGGAGATTCAAAAAAAAAAAAAAACCAACAAAAAAAAATGGTGGTTGTCTTACATCCAGGGACATATTCTGGAGGTCTCAAGGAGCACTGAAGGGTGAAGGCAAACTACTGATAAAAATCATTTTTTCAAAATAAACTTGCAGTTAAAGTAGGAATGCCGGAGAGAGGATGAGAAGGGAAAGTTGAATGTCAAGAATAATTTCTGTCACTGCACATTGTGGCCTTAGATGTTAGACATGAGCCAATCACTAACCTCTTTGTTGGTAATGGAAGAACCTAACTATTTTCCCAAGCTTTTTCTTAGGAAACAGACTGAGTGATGGTGACTGGGTTCAAAAGGTGGGATTCTTTTCTGGGTAGGGTGAGGGTCAGGGTTCTGGGAAGGTTTTTTATTGTGACCATTGGATTAGCTGGAATTTTGTGTGTAATTTTAAATGATCTGTATATTTTTCTCTAGATCTCTGGAGAGGCACATCTTAAAATCTAAAGAAATAAATAGAATAAATAATAGAATATATGTTAAGTTCTTCAACTGGAGGTTTTCTGAAAAGCCACCTAACCTATTTTGGTCTGGAAATAATGATTAAAGGTTCAACTCTCTTGTAATCTACTCCAGACTTTGGTCAGGTATTAAGATATTCATTCCCATGGCATGTTATATCTTTCTCATTGTGCCTGTGTGGCTTGTAGATGAAATTTTAGGTTGATAATTAATTTCTTATTGGAATTCTATTTGTTCTGTCACTATCAGCTATTTACCAACAGCTAGTTGTCCACTTTGAAACATGTCATTTTGATCCCATTGATCCACTCTTTTGTTTCATTTTGTCCCGTGTCACCTCTGTGACATAGACGCGTCCATCAGTTTTGTGTCACGTGGACCTCATGATGCTGCTTTTACATAGATAAGATTTTCCATGTTACACTCCTAACTATGGCATCTAGGTACTGAGATACTAAGGCTGTGTTCACAGCATCAGGATTCAAATAGAACAAAGTAAACCAGTTTTTGATGACAGTTACAAATGTTTATGAATTATTTCTTTGATTCTTTTCCCCACTGCTTCTCAGACTCTTACAGGTGCTGTCACTGATATATTTTTCCCAGCTTAACACACATTGTATATAATGTGTTCCACCTAATTAGCTTATGACAGCATCTTTGCAATGCTTCGGAACTGTTGCTGCAAATGTAAGCATGAATCGGGGCGAGCTTCACGAAAAGGTTTTAACCAGAACACTGAGTAAGAGCACCCTTACTTATGTGTCTGTCCCAAGTTAAGGTACCCTTCCTTAAGGTATCATGACATTGTGAGTCTGCCTCTGGGAGAGTCGTTTGGGTGAACAGTTTTAAGGGATGCCTATGAGGATTTTAGGACAGATTTGAATTGTTCATGTGACTGAGACACACAAATGGCTAGGTTTTGTTAGCTGCTGTCTGTGCTGTGTGCCTCTGTATTTAAGCCTGGTATTGGTAAAGGAGAGCTGCAAAGCCTGTGTAAGCTCAAAGATTTCATGGGCTGATTTTTTTCTTCTCCAAACTCTAATACGCATTTTCCCTTGACTGTCTGTCACATAACAAAATTTCAAGGGCAAACTGTGTGTGTTTTCCTTCTATTTCCCTGCTTGCTTTTGACAAACCAGAATAATATTTGTCATTTCAGTATTATATTTTTTCCCTTTAAAAATTACCCTGTTTTCTAGAGACTCAATGAGGACTAGCATGGCAACATTTGAGAGATGAAAGGTGGGAACTAACCTAGCTCTTATAACATCATCTGTCAACTAAGTAAAATCTGCAACAAAATCACAAATATACCGGTTATGAAATTTAGCTGGGAAAAAAAGGTCAGATTTCTTAAAAACATGGCTGTCTTTTTTGCACCTGTAACTTACTGGCACAGCTGATGTCATTTAGGCTCTGATTCAGCAGAGCACTTACCATGCTACTTAGTCCCGTTGACTTTAATGGGAAGTAATTACATGTTCCAGCAAAGCACATACAGAAATGCTTGGCTGAATCAAGGTTTTAGACATCATAATGAGAACCTGATTGGGAAGGAGGGGGGAAGCTGAATTAATGCTGTGCTCAAAATCAAGCCCATACTCACTGAAAATATACAGTAAAGACTCATTTGTGGCAGTGCTCTCCCTATGTTGTGGCACGTATTGATCTCATTGCTATAAAAAAAATCAAGAAAACAAAATTCTAATGACCAGTATCCATGCTGTCGCACACAGAGTCCACATGCAATGGTTACAGTGTGACAATATGCTTAGTGATTTAACTCCAGATGACACTGGTTCATTCTCTTAGCATTTTTCCTTATTCTTGATGTTCAGTCTCTTGCTTTATTTTTCATTCTTGTGTGAGGATGGTATTCCTTTCTTTGTGAATGCACTGCTGTCTTGATTATGTTTGTCAGTGCTGTTGTTGGTGTGAGCTGTATTAAAATAACAATTTGAAGTAACACTGGCACCAGACAATCACCACTTATTAACATCATCACCAGTAAAATATTAAAGTAGAGATGTAAGACTACCTGCTCTACATGCCCTGAACTGCAGTATTGTACAGATTGTCCATGGCTTCCAATCACTCATGTTACACTGAGTCAAATTTCATCTCCTTGAGAAGGTTTTGTTCCTGAGCAAATCCTGCTCACTTCATATCCTTGGTGATGTTAATGGTCCTGCTCACATAACAGATTTCGCTCAAGGGATGTATGAGGTATTGCTCATACAATATTGCTTTTCTTTAAGTTCTGATGGAAAGATGCTGCTCAAGATGTGGTGACTGAATTTGCACAGCTTTCTTTCTTCAGTATCTGTAGCTAATGAACCAACAAACAAAGATGACTTCTTTTGGTGTTTGTGGGGAGCACACTGAGATAACACCTGAGTTGACTAATTCTGCCATAGTGGATTTACACAGGTTGTTGAGGTTAATAGGATTAGCAGGGTCTTGATTTCTGAGAAACACTGCCAAAATTCAGTGGAAGAGGTCTGTCCAGTCCCTATCCAGCTGTTTATATCTGGCCGCCTCCATGGCCAGATAAGTAAATGCAGTGGCTTTGGCACTACAAACCTCATCAAGGGGGGAGGCTGACAGTTCATCAGTTATCTTTTTTTGTTATACTTCATCCTGCTGAGATAACCATGGCCTTCCTACGTGCCCTTCCAAAAAAAAATATTGGGCTGCCTAAGGAGAAAAACAGGTCACAACCTGGTCCCTGCCTTCCTAGCACTTCAGCATGAAAACAATTTTTTGTCCTAGTGAGACCAGAGCTGCTGGTGGCTGCTGGCCCTGCCATCTCCTCGGTAGGAGCTATGTGTGGATTGCTCCCCCTGGCATTGCTGCCCTTGCACAGACAATGAGCACAGCCTGGCAGCAGGATGTGTTTGAAGCTGTCGTGCTTTCCCGTGAGGTGCAGTAGTGCAGATTGGTGTCTGGCCCAGTAAGAGGGAACTGCTTGTGCAATAAGGTGTTCCCACCCCTGCTATCTGCTCTGAGGCAGAGTGTCAGGGTTTGGCTTTTTATTTGCATCTCATCTTAAGCTGCTATCCTTCTAACACTGCTCATTCTTTTCTTGAAGTCCTCTATAATATCTTTTGAAGTCTTCCAGTGTTATTTTATGCAGGGGTTGTTAAGGACACAATTAGCCCCCTTAGAAGAAAGCCCACAGAGGGTCCTAGTAGATCTGGTTGCTCACTAATATATCTATATATTATAGATATTTCCCCAAAAAAAGTTCAGGCAGGGGTACCTGCCAGCTATCCCTCTTCTGTCAGTGCACTAAGGACTTTCCAAGATGAGGAAAAGTTCTGGCTCAGGCCCAGCAGGGAGCAGTTGCCTCACTTTCTGAGCACGGGGGTAGGGTGGAGGTTGACAGGTGCTTTCCTTGAGGAAAAAGGCTGAAAATCTAAATATGGGATTCATTAATGGTGGAATGAAGAGTGTAAAAAAATCATTTACTTCTGTACTTTCTGGGGGAGGAAAAAAATCCAAAACAAAATAAACACTTGGGAGAAAATAATATCAAGATGTGATGGTGTTAATAGTTCTCTGCTGTTTTCCAGGAAATCTGGGGCTTGGCTGTCTTGCTCTGTTCAGCCAGGCTGGAATTTGAGGGAAGCTGTGGGTAACTTCCTGAAAATGGGAGACAGAGGGAATCTCAGGAGAGAGAGAGAGAGAAAGCAGCATGGATGTAAGGAAAATAAATCCCAGTGACATTGAATGAATGACTCTCAGCATATTCAGACAATCATGCAAGGCCATCTGTGCTGGACTATACATCCCTAGGCAATGAGTGCATGATGGAGAAATGCAGGGAACTGATGCTCGGTGTCTGTGCCCTTGTGCGATTATGGTCTGTTTGTTTTTATTCTCTCCACCCTAAACTTACTGGGTTTTTCATACCACTGCCAAGAAGGCAGTGAACTAACAGCTATGTAAGTCTTCATTCCACCAGAAAAATATTTTCCTTTAATGAAGGATCCTGTGTGTGGCTTCTGTATGATGCTGAAGATAATGCAGACACTGATAGTTTGCTAAGTGGGCAACAGCATGTGTTGCTGTTACTTCCCTAGCAGCTATGGCTCTGTGTACACCAAGAGCACTGAGGGCTTACTACAGACATAAGCTTTTAAAAACACGTTAGCCAAGGACAGTGACTCTTCATCATATTTCTAAAGCAGTTAAATTCAGTGTATCCTAGATATTAAGTGACATGTTAGCAAGCACGTGTAAAACATTCTTTTTTTCTGATTTCATCATGTTTATGACATTACTGTTGCTTTTTTATAGTGGGTGCAAAACTTGAATCCTAATCCTGATGAGTGTTTGCTGCTGTTACACTTGCTGTAGGGGTGGCAGAGCCTCAGATATGATTCTACTTAACTTTAGTTTTAAGTTTTAGAGTATCATCATCAAAGGGAGCAAAATATAGTCATGCTGGAGAGCTCTGAATCTTCATTTTCCATCTGATACTGTTGCCTCTCTGCTGAGATAGATCACACTGAGAGGACAGGCAGCTGCTGCCCTTCCTTGGCTGCTCTGGCTGACATTCCTGAAAGTTGAATTAGGGACAGTGTTATTTACTCTTTCTGCTGCACTGAGAGAATAAATTCCAATGTCCCTACCACGTGTGCTGTCTTCACACAATGGAAAAAGACTGCATTCTTGAGGTGGATTCTTTACCATTGATGGGAAATTAATTATAGTAAGTAAAATATTGCTTATTAGGATTAACTAAAATGATCAAAGCCTACATGCTGTTTACTCCTGTACTTCTAGTCTGCTGTGAGCCCCTGGGTGGTTATTAGCAAGTTGCCTCTTACAAAAAGGCATCATTTTTACAAGGCGAAAATGGTATCTAACTCCTTTGCAAAGTACTCTGGTATTGACAAGAAATTGCTGTTTCAGGATCACTTTTTTTCTTAATTTTGCATTTGTAGATCCAACCAAGCTCTATGACTTGAGCAGAAAACACAGAAAGCTCTATCCTTGTACATAATTATATTTACAGTAACTCACAGCCAAAACCCCTTAATGTCAAGTGGCAAAATCCAGACCGTACTGTACTGTAGCCAGACCCTCCAAACCCTGCCACACAATGTTCCCACTTAGTTAACTGAATTTTTGTGTAACTGCTGAGGATGACTAGGTCTGATGCTTTTTAGAACATTCATATAAGAACTGAGCCAGCTCCAGTGCTTGTTAGCAGGAGCAGGAACGCATATACTAACAAGGCAAAAATAAACTATGGTTTCATGAGTTGCAAAAAGGCCTGGTCTCTACGCTTTCCTAAGTAGTCTATTTTAGAATGACTGTTGGCATCATCAGGAGGACACAGCGCTGGAGACTTATATGGTTAAATTTTATAGTAGTCTAATAATGAAAAAAGCATGTGTAAGACCTCTTGGCAAACAGCCCATAGTCATGGCAGTATTCCTACAAGTAAAGCTGCAAGAGGGGAGAGAGAGAGAGAGAGAATTAATGGGGACCTGCTTTATTTGCCAGGAGAGATTATTCTTATGCTGGGGGCAAAGAGTATGTGCCTGAGAAAACATAGAGAAAACGGTTGTTTTGTGGTGCCCTAAAATACAGTTTAATGAAAATGAAAAAATTGGGAGGGAAGTCACTTCTCCAGTCCCTGGCCAGCTGCCCAAATATGAGTAGAGATGCACTGGCCCTGGCTATGCTTCCAACACAACACACAGAAAACTTATTGTTCCTACACACGCTTGCTTTATTTTCAGACGCATGCTATTTGAAACTATGTTTTCCCTTTTGCTCTTTGCTCCCTCCTGGCTCTCAGGTGGTGGAGAATTTTCCCCTCAGTGTTATTTCTTGAAATGTTTTCTCTTTGCAGAGTATTGCCAGTTTTCCTTTCTTACTGGGGTGTCTGTAGGAGTCTGAAGCTTGAAAGCACCTGGAGTTATCTCTGATTTCCTAATCCCCAGGCAAACCTGTTTGGCAGGGTTTGCCTGAGCTGCAGAGATCCATCTCTCAGCTGTGTCTCAAGCAACAAAATCATGCCAAGCCTCATTTGATTTCATCATAGCTTGAAAATGTTTGATATCCAGTGCATTATACTCGGGAAACCCTGGCTGTCAACGTGACCACCTCTTCTATCTTCTCAGTCTTTACTTTCTCCTTTCTGGAGAGAGGAGGTGGAGGAACAGGCCCTGAGAATGAGGTAAGTCAGTGGTATCAGTGGGACCATGTTTATTTACTCCATTAGCAGATCAAGCCCATACATCCAGGTGAGGTGTTTGTCAGGCTTTTCTTTTTTTTTTTGTAGTATTATAATTAAATGATAATTTGCAAGTGAATGATAGAATAAATTAGTATATTTTGGGCATCTAAAATAATAAAACAGAGAATCTTCCTCCTTAAGCAATGCAGAACTTGGAAATAACAGACTGATTTCTGATCCAGAAATTGTCATGTTTCCTCAGATTTACACAGGTGCCCTGAGAGCAGGACAGGATGCCCTGAATTTCACATGTACATGTACATGTCTTCAGGTGGGCCTCTTATTTCTGTCAATTGAAATCTTACTCTACCATCTTTAGGCAGAGATCTCGTGTCAACGCTGTTTTGAATGCTGGGTCAATACGAAACCTAGAGGAAATCAGTGAAATAATTCCAGCTAACATGTATACGATGTAGAAATCAAGGTGTCAGAGACTGAGAACAAAACCAGCACTGCCCCTGACTGGCAACATAGGCATACCCAGTGGGTTATGATACACTTTGAGTCACTTTTCTGGAAACTGGAAGAGACAGTATTAGTAGATATTATTGACTCTAGATTCCTTGCCCACCCCTTCTCACTATGTATAGTCATTTCCCAAGAATTTGCTCAGTGAAAGTGGACTTTCCTATTTTTCTACAAACATCAGTTTCTGGAAGGCTATTTCAGATCATTACTGGGTTTTCCTCTTTTAGAATTTGATCTACCTCGGTCTTCTCCAAAGAATGTTGCCTGTAATGAAACTTACGTCATTAATTAACACATTTCAAAGCATTGAAGTTGGAAATTTTCCAGAGTTCTTAAGTTTTCTCTGCTAGGCAGTTAGCTATAATTTAATATCTAGGTTTTAAAGAGACTTATTACTGAGTTTCTGAATTCACCTGCTTTATAGATTCTTTGCATATATGGTGCAAGACACAAATTATTCATCCTTTCACTTTAGGGATACAGAAATTCTTCCTAATGTTATGATGTGAATGGTATTGGTTTAATTGTTATCGGTTCCAGGATAAAGAGCTGTGAAAACATTACGAAATACCATTGATAAGTGGAATAAGTAAAATTTTACTTGGCATTTTTCTTTCTGGAACTTCTATTTAAAATCTATCCTCATTTTTATGACATTCATAAAGAAAAATGAAAAATTTCAGTGCAAATGCAAAAACAAAAGTAAAGCTGATCAAAAGCATAGCAAAGAATTTTGTCAAAAATATCCAGTTAAATGTTTTTTCGTCTTGCATGTGGAGAATGGTGTGGTATGTTTTTAAAGAAGTGAGCTCTTCAAGTATCGGAGCTACGGACATGTGTTAGCTCAATACTCTTTCCCCTTGTGGCTTTCTGTTGTTGAACTTCCATGATAGGCAAAGTATTAAATATGATACAAAGATACTTACATAAGTAAGCTTTTATCATAAAAAAAAAAAAAAAACACGTGGAAGACCTGTTCAGTCATCTACTCAGTCCTACCTGCCATCGGTGTTGAGTTGGTCTTGATTCTCCTGAAGGTTACCAGGCACAACTTCTCTGGGATGTGGTCTCCCAACAAATTGACTGAAACAGCGAACTACCAGACTTGGCAGCACTAGGTTAATGGTTGGGCTTGATGATCTTAGAGGTCTTTTCCAACCTAAATGATTCTATGATTCTATGCTACTTAGTGCAGAAGAACAGTAGTAAATATCTGATTTTGCAGAGTTACATGCTTATGCATATAGGGTAACTAATTTTCATTGATCCTGAGACATATGTTCACATGTCTATGAATTGCTTCTCAGATGAAGCTTTCATGTTTTCATGCATGTTTACTTGTAAGAGGTTTGTGTTAGTTCTCTAAAGGACCCAATAGCAGAGATCTGGGTCCAGTCTGGTTCCGAAAAAGGTATTTGAGGAAACAAGATCAGAAGGCTAATGGATGACATCCAAGAATTGTGTAACTGTGAGCTGAGGAAAACCTTATTTAAAGCAATTTGTATGATATATATTATGAACACAACTTGACCTAAAAGGAGCTTTATCAGGATATCTGGGACTTTGACTTTAAAAACAGTTATAGCAGACTTCAGAGTAACTGTGGAGCCATTCTCACTTTATTCTATTTCTGTGCATGTTAACAGAGATGTGGAAAGGTTGTTTGGTATTGCCACTGTTTTGTTCAGGTTTTTTTCATGGTTTTCTACTTTGTGCCATATCGACCTGCTGTTCAAAATTGTCAGCTTAAGATTTGATTTGATGTAGCTATGCCAGAATGCAATCTGCACAGACCAAATTTTCTTTTTATATCCTCTAGCTGGGTCATTATGCTTGCTTGGTCTAACTGTTCCTTTAGGGGCTTATAGTTTACCATACCCTATCATTTTTTATGTATTAGAAATTATTGAAAAAGAATGTGGTCTAGAGAGACCTGGGTTATGCGAAGGCATTCAGACTCTGAATGTTACTCTTAACTACAGAATTGTGTTATAATAGTTCTCTAACCTAAAAGTAAAGCAAAGTTCATAGGTATTTGCAGTATGTAGTAGCACTGAGGTAATGAAGGACATAAATACTTCAAGGGATAGGTGCAAATTGAAAATGAACATTTACTTCTAACTTGTTTTATATTTGCTTAATTAAAAGTCCAAAGGAACCTCAAAACCTGTGAGGCAGCAAGTGGCCTTCTTGCTAATTCTATTGTCAAAATTGCAGGGATTCTTTCAGCCTGCCTGCTGAATAAACAGATACAGAAATTAATACTTTATACTGGAGTTTTACTTTTATTCTTGAAGGTTCTACCTCTTTAGTGGACTCTGTTAATGGCTCAGCAATACTTCATTGCTGTGACAAATTACAGAACTAAGGACTGCACTTCATGTTATCCTCTGTAGAGGTTCTCTAAGAAATGACTTAGGTGAGTTGCCGTAATCAGTCAACTGCTTTCTGCTTGTGTATGCAACAGGAGCCTGTTTTCTATGCTTTGATATTTGATAGACAGTGTACTGAACACTCTATAGAGCTGATTTAATAAGGCACGTTAAACAGTCATATCATAGCATATGAGTCATCTGAATTCCTACTGTACCTCATCTTGCTATCTAAATTTTAGCCACATGTTTGGCAAATGTCGTTAATTGTTGGGGATATTTGAATGACAAAGCAGATAATGAATTGTCTGACTTAGCTGTTCTCTTCTTTTGTTTGGTATGTTCTCCCAGTTTGGCTCATGCATTTTGAGATACTTTTGTACTTGGTCACGTTAGCATTGTCAGATCTACTACTATAATTATTTGAAACAGGTTACAGGTGAGATCAGAGTTGTACTTGGTGCTGTACACATGACAGTAAATGTCAAGTCTTTAGTTCATTGAAGGCACAAGTTATACTGGGAAAATGAGATGAAATACATGTTTTTTTCTGATAGAACTGAAATGGAAGGAGACCGTGGTTGCAAACAGCATTAAAATAAAGCAGAGAGTCTGTTTTCTGAATCCTTATACCTAATCCAAAAATGATCAGCCAGTAAGGGTCTTCATATTTAAGTTCTTGTGTTTTAGTGTATTTCCAAAGGAGGGTTTTCACAAAACTGGGGTGGGGAACAAACCAACAAACTAGTATTTCCCTAGTTGGAACACAAATTTTTGTGGCTTGCTCTGTTCCTTTTGCCTTGGTCAAAACTATAAAATGGGGACTAAGTTCAAAAGCAAAAAGACAAAAAAACACAAAACCTCATCTGAATCTGCTGTTTGATTTTTTTTCAACTTGGCTGTTTGCAAGAGAAAAACTAAAATCCAGCTGGAGCTCTAAACTGTTTCTACCTTCAGTGCTGTGCAGTTATGGGATGCTGGTTTGAAATGAGGTCTAATTATACCTTAAATGCTCTACTGATTCCTGCTTTTTAAGTGCAATTCTGTGATTTGTGATACTTATTTCCTCTGACATTTGTGGATTATTTTTGTTTATTCTTGGTGTAGTTTTCAAATGTGGAGTGGAAATAAAGTCTTTTGTAACTGTGAAAGAATAAAGGATGCAACAAGGCTAACTCAGAAGGCCTAAGGCAAGTAACTATAAATACATCTTTTCAAAGAAACAAAACTCTCTAGGAAGAGCATGTAAAATGGAAATAGGTTTAAAAAAAAAAAAGCTGAAAATGATACTAAAACTTAAGAGGCAAAAAGTATTTGTGTGTGGTGAAAGAAAGTGCAAAAGTAAATAAATTAATGAGGCCAGGCAGAAAGTATACATTCTGGAAATGGAGCAGAATACTAGGGGCAAGTGAGCTGAACAAAAAATATGGTTGAATTGGTAGATGTCAGGAGAGAGAGGACATATTTTCATAAATACCAAGTACTCGAAAGAACGAGAAGATTTTAAGGGTGAAAGTGAGTGTTTACAGACCATGTAGTCATCATATAAGTTGGTTCAAATGAGGCAATAAAAAAATGTTCGTACACTGATATAAAACATTATCTTGACAACCATTTTATTGGACAATAAGGCAGAGAATGAAGCTTCTCAGTTGGTTCTGAGGAAGTATTTTAAAGCTGGAAAAGGAAGATGATGATTATTAATTCCCTATTCTGGAAATACTACTTTCTTCACTAG
>VXAL01003760.1:154065-230987 GCA_013399475.1 Chauna torquata
TAGGAAACTCTACAAGTTACTTATAAGCTTCCACAGAATGCTTTTTCAGTACTTATACCTTCTTGACCACATTGCTGCAGAAGTACTGCAAACAGTGATACTTCTAAGGTCACAAATCACCGCCTAAATTGGGAAACCTGGCAGGTTTCTAGGCTTAAGACTTGCATAAAATATCTAGCATCAGAAGGCAAAAGTGTTGAGCAATCTGAAGGCATGGAATTACTTTTTTTTTTAAGCCTAACAGCACTTGCTGAAGGATTAAATCTACTACATTTAAACAAATTAAACTCATTAAGTATTAAACATACATAATTACCCCATTCAGGATAAAAATATTAATACAACAGTCATAGAAGGTAGCATTTCCAATAATATCTGGGGTATAAAGACATGAGCCTATTGACAATTCATGCTCATAAATCATGCATGATCCTCGGGGCAGGGGGGAGGTAGCATCCCATTTCATATTGCTTGGTGCAAATTAAGCAACGTTGTCCTGCAGCCAAGTGCAAAGATGCACTATATGCAAACCACTGAACGCTGCCACCTGAGAAACCACACGTGTCTGGTGGGGAATAGTGGTGTTAAAGACTAGAGTGAGAATCAGAACAAGTATTTTTATAACTTTGTATGCCCTATTTTAGAGACTCTTGTACGGAATAGTCTTTATGAGGTGGGAAGACCAGTTTCAAATGAACATTACTCCATTGTTAACTATGAAATCATCCGGAGGAGCTCCAGATATTGCATTGTTAGTGATGGTGCAGCAACTACTTTCAAGAATGACTGCAGCCTCTTTTCTTGGTGTAACATGCCAAACTCTTATTAGTTGTAGTCTGACCAGCTAGAAGTCANACTGACTTCAGTTAGTGTTTTTTTTTTTTAAACACAGTGTCTAAGTGTCTCCTAGAGTGAGAAGCAAATGAGAAAATCTTTCCTTTTGAAGGCTGACGATCTTGAGTCTAACTTTCTGCTTTCTAGTTCTGGGTGAAAGTTTTAGCATAGAAAATGGAAGCAAATGAACACTGAAGGAGCATTTTGCTGAATTATTTTTTTCCAGATGGTGTGATATGAGCTTCCTCTGCAGTAGGAAAGGTATGAAGCAGCTGATAATGAAGCCTCCAGCAGGGCAACTACAAATTATTGGATGCTTTCTATAGGATGGGCCATAAATTGTGTGGAAGTCCACAAAGAAATGGAAAATAAACACCCTGGCAAGCTGTAAACCCAAGGAATATAAGTGTCTAGAGTGCAAGTGAAATGGTCAAAGGTACATGATACAGTTTACTGAGTACTTCTGGAGTTTAACATCATTGCTTGTAGAAGTATACAAGAACTTGCCTGAGTTTAGGCTTTGTTTTGGCTGTATATCAGGGCACACATGTAATTCAACAGCTCCTGGTCACTCTTTCCATGAGCATATCTTCCATGGGACAGTTGGTCACAGGGTGCATGAACTCTTTGAGGCTGCTTATTGCTGCCTACTTTGCTGAACCCTTGTTCTGCACTTCTTTCTCCGCCACAGACCAAGGTGAGACTGTCAGGTCTCCAAAGTACAGGAGAACCTCTCACTGATGCATGTCTATACTTTAAGGTCACCTAGAAAGCATGTGTGCATGGGGCAGGAAAACCTGTCAGAGTAGGTGGGAGATCTGAATTTATCTTCTGTGCCAAGAGCAGACTATCTGTTCATCATATGACTTGTTTCTGGTTTATTTGGCCCTTAAATGCCTTTGGGTCTTCAAATATCACTGCCCTGAGAAATTCACAAGTCATAGGGGCAAAGTAGATAAGCAAAACCAACTCTGTTGCTTATTCACAAGGTGGAGAATTGTGTTAAAAAGAAATGAATGGCTGGTCCTAGACAGCACAGGAATTCACTTGAAAAACTGAGAACTGGCCCTGGAATTTGAGAGTGTGGGTTGAGAGCCTCTACTACCTGACTGTATTTCATCCAGTCATATAGACACTTGTAGCATATTTATGAATGCTTCATCTGCTGACTCTCTGCAGAAATTCACTGCTGCTTTTGCTGAACTGTAGTATTTAGCACTAGGATTTTAGTCATTGATGAAGACTAAAGTCACAGTTAGGGTAAATTGTGTATCTTTGAGCTCTAGTAGGAAAACATATAAGTAACCTGGATATTAGAAAATGATTCTCCCTGGAAGAGAAATGAAGCCAAAATGCAGTACGTAGCTATGCAATAGTGGTAGTGGGGACAAAACCACAATGGCTTTCAAATGAAGATCCATAAATTTTTGAGAGTCAATACATGATATGATGGCCTCTAGTAGCAAGGGTTTGACCTTAATGACCAGGACATCCCATCACCTTAATATCCTAAATTATTGGGGGAGGGGAAGGGGAACAGATGGCAGTGATACAGCACCAAGATTTCATTATATGTCTGGAGTGATCCATTATTTCAGAATGGGAAACCTGATTGTCATCTCAAAGCTTCATAAAACACTGCACCATTGTTTATTTTTGCTGCCCCCCATATTTTTAGGAACAAACAATTTCATACTCTTTTTGAGATAACAAATTCATATTCTCATTGTGTTATGAATCGAGTTAATTTAGTGGGAGAAAATGCAGCTGAAACTAAAAGGCCTGAAAAAAATCATGCAAGCAGCTCCCTTTTCTCTTGCTTTCTCTAGAAGTAGCTCGTATAATGACATTGTACTGCTTGTTGTTTTAGTGCTTTCAGTACTAGTTTTTTTCTATGGTACTAGAAATTCCCCAAGGTACTCTGTTTTCTATTAATTGAAAGAGAAACTAAAGACAGCTCCATTCCATTCCACTTACCTTTGATATGTCGAGCGATTTATTTGTTTTTCAGGCAGACATGCCTCTTCCCCTGGATACATATCAGGGGAAACAATCTTTCTTTTGCATGCTAGAGATTGTAGGCCAGGTCTATAATAACAACAAGTAAGAACAGTGGAAAAAAGTTGTTCAAACAACAACAATTGGATATGAGTCTAACAGTAAATACGGCTGATTAATATGAGATGTTACCTGAGGGTAACTTTTATTGACTCCAAGGGCAGCTAACCACCATGCTTCCCTTGGATCTAAATCTAATTCTCTAACCAGGAACTTACTGATTTTCTAGTTCTTGGATGTGATTTGAGATTAATCATATCTCCTCAAATTTTGTTGAATTACTAGGATTGGGTCAACCCATGACTCACCTCCAATGGGTATGAAAACAACGTGTTTTCTTTCTTAAGGTACAGATTTTTCCTGATGACTTCCAGAAAAAATAATTCCTTCACCTTCTACCTATCGGGCATGAAATCTATTTATCTCTTATTTTTACTTCTGCAGCAGAGTACTAACTCATGGAAATCAGCCTTTTTCTGCCAGCTTCCAGATGCATTTTAACAATCATACTTTTTTTTTCTCCTATCCAAGCCTACATTTACTGCAGAAAAATCAGAGTGGAATTAACCAAGCGTATGTCTTAGATATCTAGCTGAGATGTGAGCCCTGGTAAACCATGCTACTTAAGCAGAGACTCTCTGGGTGGTTGTGGTGCCTGTGGCTGTGAGAAAGACTGAAAAGATCTGAGTGCCCACAATGTAAAATGCTTCTTTCTAAAATAATAAACCGGAAAAATTCCCGGCTTCCACATCTACCTCTAATTTACACCTATGAGTGCTGGGGTGAGCTGGGAAACTGAAGGGTTAATGAACTACTGTTCTCTGTGTAAGTACTGCTGTAGATTGCACCCCCTGCTGCAGAAATCTGGCAGCAACTGTTCAGTTGCAAGACAAGCAACTGAATAATACCTGCTCTTTGAGCTAAAGATTCCTTATATCCACTCCGATGCATTTGCTGGAGACACTATTTGTCTAGAAAAGGAGTAAGGCAGATGCTTGGTACCTGCCTCTAAGCACAACTGGAAACAAAATTCCGAGATGAATCTAAAAATCCCATATTAAGACTTGAATAGGGAAGTAAACACTTGTCACTGCGTAATTTTTTTCACCTCAGTCCAGCTCCAAATAAATTGAGCACACATGTAACTAAGCAGGCTAGCATGACACTTAGACCAGTGTAAATGTCAGACAAAGTGACAGTATCAGGCTTGGCAACAAGATATGGGATGCAGTTAAGCTCAGGTCTAATAGGAAACCAGACTGACAGGAATCCTATAACTACTGTGACTTACAGGTGCCTTTTCAGTGCGATGCATGGCTACAAACTGTAGTATGAGATGTTATAAGATGAGCTGTCATAAAATGGGAACTGGTGCCTGCAGTGTTAATCACTGGAGCAAGTGGCAGTTCCCAGGTCTGGAACTCCACTCAACTGCATGCTTCTGTGTCTGGTCTTGGTAACATCCTGAGTCACATGCGAACTGCGTGGACATCCCCTGGAGGTGGGGGAGGATGGTGCAGAAATCAAGCTGGCTGTGTCCCAGTTTGTCAGGATAAGGAGTTCTTAATCTTTGTCCCTCACAGTGTGGAAGGCTATTTGTTGCAAAACACTGGCATTGCATGCTGAACAGGGATGCAAAAACAGGTCTGCACAGAGCTGTGCATATATAGGGCTGTGGCTTCTGTTCATGCTCTGAAAGAAGAGACACGAGCTGAAAAAATGAGTAATTTCAATGAACAAGCTGAGCTTTCATGCTGCAAATAGGGTTATAAATGTGCGTTCTCAGACTCCTGGGAGCAGGGATGTAAATGTAGCAGACGCAGCAATCCAGTGGATTGGTATACAGACAAAAATTATTTCCTGCATTCCAAAATGGGGCAGAACTTTTTGGTAGTAAGTATATGTACCTCCAAACATTGCAAGTCCACATCAAAACAGAATGCTTTTAAAAAAAAAAAAAACAAAACCAACAAATAAAATGAAAGATCTTTGACACACAGATAATGTACAGGACCAACTGAGTGTACAGCTTCATGTGATGTTTAATCAGCTATTTTAGATCCTATATATAGAACACAGCTTACCAATTTAAAAATAAATGGTGTTTGGGAAACAGGATGCTGAGACTAACTTAAATGGTACATGCTTGAAATTAGGGTGTATGTTGCCTCTCATTTTGGGTGGCTTTCAATATTTTGCAGTTAAAAATACTTTTATTCGTTATGTTTCTGTGGAATAATAATGACGTCCAGTGGCTGGCTACTTTAATAATATGTATGTATCTGCTGCAGGTATAATAGGCAATGATAAGATTTCTCTGGAATCTTTTTTTTGTAGGAGCTGAGAGTTCTTTCTTCCAAATTTACCAGCAGAGATTTTGGGGTAGGGGCACTTAAGGGATGGTGGTTGGGCATTAAAATGTCACAATGCTTTAATGAGGCCCTACAGTAAGCAAGTCAATTCCACTTTACTAGTATCTAAATGCCAGTTTAGCTTGAGGGAAGAACAAGATACTGCAGTTCATTCATTCTCCTTTCTTCTAAAGAGACTTAAACACAAATTTCTTTCTTAATAACTGAAACCCACAGTGGCCTAAGCAATGACTGTGTCCCATACCCCTTTCTCTTATTTGAAAGTGCTCATCTAAAATATACGTGTTTTGATTCTTAATATTGTTTCACCTGTTTTCAGTTTTTTAAAATAGTTTTTTTTTTGCTGCCCCATTGACGTTCTTTAGGCTGCCCTGAGGCATCTTTAACTTACAGATCAACAAAGTGTATATTTTAAGACTTTTTATTCTATTTAATAAGAATAAGTTACCATAGCAACTATCATTCACATGGTACTTATTGCTGTGGGATTTAGTTACATTACCTTTTAATAACAAGAACCTTAAAACAGTAGCACATCATGCAATTTTTTTGCATTTTACTTTGTAGCTGAAAACTATATAGCTTTATATTTTTCTTCTAGTGACTGTTTGGTTTGTATCTTAAAATTTCTCTTCTTCCTTTTAAATAAAGTCTTCCAAGAAACCTCATCAGGGTAAAGATATGGGATGCAAAATTTCTCTGAGAAAAAGGCTGTGTGTGTAATGGACAGAAGAAAATTAGATGCTTGAGGAGTAGGATTACACTTGAATAATGGACACGGGGTACTTGGACATTGATACCTCCTCTCCACTCCCACTTGCTTCCTTTGGCTTCCTTGAAGGTAACACCTTGACTCCAGTAAGGCAGGAGCTACAAGACCGCCTTTTGGTGATAGGCTGGATAGTCCTATTTTTAAGAACAGTTGCAGAATCTGAATGTGATTGTAAGCTGAAACTGTTCAGAGGTCCCAAGAAAGGGCTGATTAATTAGTAATCTTTCTCCAAAACATTGTTTTGCTTAATAATTAGACAATGCTTTAAAAAAAAAAAAAAGCAGTCTGTGCACCCTAATACTTGAATCATTTTGATACAAGTACGTACAATGATGCCTACTTCAGAGCAAAAGTATTTTTGTCTATTAGTTCATTCCTTGTTTCATGGAATTAGCATTGCTTGAGCGTGGACCCTAAGAAAAAAACTGCTATAAACTTATGGCCATATCCTTCAAATCCTGCTCATTATGGCAGACTTACTTCAAACGTTAAGTCTTTCTGCAGTCAGGAGAACTAATGATACAGCTACTTGTTTGGACAGGACTAAGCTGCTAACCGAGACACTGCTATTCTTAGAGATTGCTTTTTCTGTTGCAGTATGACAAGTACAATTCATTGCATGTAATATTCCATGCAATACCCAATGAAATGTAGTGGGCTGAAAATATTCACAGGAAACAAAGAAAGTTGGCTTAAAGTAAACAATAGATACTAGCTAATCTAATGCTGTGCTTGAGATAAGGTCAAGTACTTGTGGATCAGTGCTCACAGATACTTCTCTAACTTTCTTAAACACCTCCTATAACTAGGTCGCTAAAACCTGCTTGCTCATTTCTGTGTAAGTATAATTTAATATTTGTTGCCCAGTAACTAACAGAACTGCAAATTAAGCCCATTAAACCACCATCCTCACCGTAATAGTATAATTGTTTATCTGAGGATGGATGTTACATGCCTTTCCATCACACCTGGAGTAAACAAAGCTAATCCTTTCAACTATTCCTCTAAACAACCTATTTGTATTGATTCTTTCTACAGTCTTTACATTTTCCTTAAGTGTAGTGTCCAAAACTGGATGCAGGATTCCAGCTGAGACCTCCTAGTACTGAATAGATTTGAATAATCACCTCCTCTGTCTTGCTTCTGGTAGTCTGGTTAATACTTCCCCAAATGACTTTTTCTTTCTTGGCTTCTATTCAGTTTGTGGTCTGCTGTAGTCATCCCATTTATTTTTCTTCAGTGCATCATTCTTTACTGAATTATCGTATGGATTTCAAGTAATTTCCTCAATTTATCAAGACATTTTTTAATTCTAGTCACATCTTCCAAAGTACTTGTAACCTCTTCCATTGGTGTTTCTTTCAGTGGTTTCAAGAATATTTTGTGTTATTTGTAAGGATACCAAGCAGAGGTAGAGACTTAACTGAAGTTTTTCAACCTGCTAAGGACCCATATAACAGCAATTTCGGTGTGCCAATGTTTCCCTGGTTTGCAGGGTATATTGCAGACCATTATGCTGTTGGAACGCACTGACTTAATTAAATCAGAAATTGTGTCAGCTTAGTTTGAAACCTGTAGTAGAAAGCAAGCAGCAATGATCCAGGCTCCACAGCCCTTTAGTAGCAGTCGCTGGGAGTTCCCTGACTCTTGTACTGCCTTTGTTCTTTTAAGCTGGCAAAGAAGGAACCTTAGAAACCTAGAAGGCTGGGTTTGATTTTTATTTTTATTTTATTTCCTACCTTCCTTCTCAGGTCAGTGGTAATAGTTTGAGATGCCATAATATGGTGAAAATGACAAAGACGTACCACGTTTATTGTGTTCAGAGGGGAAGTATGACAGACGTAATTTTGCAGCAGTCTAGAGGATTCTTGCAGTTACTTTGCGTAGCAGACAATGTAGGAGTTGCTTTGGAGGACAGCAGGATGTTTTCAGGCCAAAACAACTTTTGGCTAGACATTAACGAAAACTTAAATTCTACTCATGCCTTACCATGTTTTAGATATGTTTTGTTTCCTTGCTTATCTCAAAAAAAGGAAAAAAAGAGGTTTCTAAAAAGGTGAAAAATATCATATTTCCATTCTGAAAGATTTCTAGACAAAATTTCAAAACCATTGTCAATTGTTTTCATTTTGAATTGAGATTAATTTTCATAGTCAGAACAAAGCATTTGTTTGAAATGTTTCTGCAACCACTTAGAACCATTCTGCTTAAATTTGAAAAATTGAAAGTTAACTAAACATGCAGATCTGATCAGAAACAAAAGGTATTCTCAGTGAAAAACATGGGCATCTGCTTTAAGTAGAATAAAAGTATCTTTATTTTTATTCAAAAATGAAAAAAAAAAACTGGGGATAGTTTCCATATTTAGTTACACAACCGAAAATACAGAATAAATTAGATGAGCACTGAACAATATTTTCTCGAGGCAATCACCAAGTGCAGGAGTCCTGTTAGCTTCAGGAAACCCTGAAAGCCATTCAGCATTACTTCAGTTACACGAGCCAGGATCTCTCAGTTACATATCCTGATCCATGGTGTCTGAAGGTCACACCACCTTCCATATTTCCAACAAGCTATTTCTGGGAAGGGGGAACACTTAGGACGTAATTTCCTTTGGTTTTTGCTGTGCCAGGAATGACTGTTTGGTACAATGGGATGCTACATGACATTGGGCAGAGCTGATAGAGAAGGGAGCAACGCAGCATCTGTACACAAGAGTCAGATAATTTACTGTTTTGTTTTCTGCTTGTGGCTTTCTTATTTACTGGATTAAACAATGTTCAATACAGAACTTTTAGTGATGATGACAACATTCATGTACTATTACAGATTTGGTACAGTTTTGTTCTTGCTCCTGCTTTCTTCTTACTTTCCGCGATTTTTTTTTTAATTCCATTACATGGTTACCATAGCAATTGTTCCTTTTCCCTTCAGCTTTCCCAGCTGCCTTTGAGAGCATTTATTTTACAGAATGCATTCTAGTTCTCTCTAACTCTCCAGAGACCTCAACTAAGTTAAAATGTTGATGATTAATTTACCCTCTGATATTTCATACAAATTATATCAGAATAATTTGAGGTGTATACACGATCGCGTGAACACTGACGCCAATGCAGAGACACAGAACTTCCTATAGATGTCACCGTACTCCATGCATTTAATTGAGAGCAAACATGACTTACTGTAAAGTGTGAAATCAGTTTTTGACTGGCAAACTGCTGTACAAAAGCTAATGAGATCTTGATTCTTTTACCCATCAGGATGGCTAGTACATCTTCCAGGGCAAACGGTCTTGCTGAAACCAAGATTTCACCCTTGAGCAAACCAATCCTCATCATGAATGAGGGTATCAGAAGTAGGCATCTAGTAGCAGGAAAATTTTTAGTATGGAGATAGNTATGCTTTTATAAAAATTTCTTTACAAAATCTCCTGACCTACCATCTAAAATCCTGCAAAAATAAACTGTTCACTGGAAGAGGAGGAAGTAACTTTCTTTTCATATTTTAAAAAAATGCAGTTTAGGGAAATTCATAAATTTTTACTAAAGTTCCACAAATATATTTTAATCTAAACAGGAAGGCTTCGTGCTGACATTTTCAGAATGCTTCATTTATCTTTTATCTTCCAGATGGTTTTGGTTTTGTTTTATCTATTTTCCCCCAAATGCACCTATATTTAAAAGCTTAGGAAGGGTTAAAAAGCAACATTTAAAATCAGGCTTTTCACATTAGGTCCACACTAACATTTTAAGTCAATCTGAGTTGTAGTTCAGTGAGTTTTATTTTGCTATTAGGAATTGTATTTTTCCATCTTCATTTAACCCAAAGGACTTTTTTAAGCTGCTCAGCCTGGGCACCAGCTTTTAAATTCTGTATCTTCCACAACCTGCTGCATCAAAAGCTTGTCTCTGAATCATCTATTTTGGCTGAAACAGTCCATTTTATTTACTTTTTATTAATTATTAAGCTGGAGAAAACAATATTACTGAAGCTTTAATTATCTGGAATCAGACAATAAGCATTATAAGAAGTTGCTACATAGAAACTTTCTGAAAGATGGTCTTGTCTCCTTTTCAGGTTCTTCATAGAAAACACCACAGACCTAGCTAAGAACGAGTTTTTGATTTGGCTAGGGATCATCTGAATCCATTCTTAGAATGAAATAAGCTATATAGTAATACTCTCTAGGAAGCCCAAGGCAACGTAAGAGTAGCCTTTACTTTTTCAGCATACACGCTTCCATTCGCAAAACCTTACCTAATTTGTATGCGCAGCTCTGATGAATGAATACAAAAATTAGGTATATTTATACGGAAAAAGAGCACTGACGTTTAAGAACAAGAAGTTTTTTGTGACTTGTGCCATACTAAATTTCTGAGCGGTTGTGGTCAGCAGCAGACAGAGTTGCATGCTTTACATGTGCAAGTCTGAACTCTGTGTATTAACTTTGTTTCTTACTAACATGCTTCCTAGCTTGACCATTTAAAATTAAGCCTTAATATTTCTTGTGAGCTTAGTGAAGGAAAAAAGGACTACATAGTTATCAGGGTGGAGTGGGGAGAATTGTTCTTATCTATACAGTTATTTATATCCTTCATGTGATGATGGCGATCAGAATTAAAGCTTCAAAGCACTTTCCTTTCCTTATATAGTACCTGAAAATGGCTGCAATCTGCTTTCACATCTTGGACATAGCTGCTGTACTGATTTTTCATCTTTGTTGTGAAGAGGGCCATTTTGCTCATGAGCTGGTAATGTGCTGCAGTTGCATATGCCCATAACCTTTCCCTGAACCCAAGCCCTCTGTAGCAGGTTGCGGAGGCCCAGAGCGGCCAGGTGACATACAGTGCCATCTGCACTTCTATACTGGTCATCTGGCCAGAGCTCTGACCTTTCTGAACATGATACAGCGAAATCTAACTCCTGAAAGCTGCTTGGAGGCAAAATCTGTTCTTCACCGTCAGTTGCACTACTCAGTCACTTAATTGTCCACTGCAACTGATAAAGTAACCATTAGACTTAGGTCATGAACTACAGTTTATCAATCACACACAATAATACACCCTTGAACCGCACTGTTTTCTAAACTGTAGCAACACTGACTTATTCAATAAAAGAGATTTAAAGTACCTGGGACTTTACTTAGTCCTCTACTGCAAAACAACAGCTGAAAATAGATTGTTTTGGGCAGGGAGAAGATGATGCTTTGATCAAAGTACTTCACAATTGGCACTATATGGCAGGTAAGGGCTGGTACCAATGAACAAAATGCTAAGAATATTTTAGAGTGACAGTAAGGCCTGCTTTTGCTCCCAGTCTCACTGCTGTCAGTCAGTGTAGCTCTGCAGTGGTCACGGAGCTGCATGGGCAGATGGATGCGGATGGCAGCAAACTGGGAACTGGGCTGCTGAGAAGGGATGCACTTCTGCCAAAATACATTTTTCTGTTTTGTTGTGAATAGGAAACAAAATTATTCCAGACTCAAATTCTGACCTCTAATTTTAGAGCCAGTATTAGAGAAACAAATGATTATTTCACTGTGAGCTATACAAATCCCTTGCCATTTCAAAAAGCCTTTCATCTGAAGATCATAGTTAGCTTCATAAACATTAATTCATTAATTAAGACTTGAGTGAGGTCAAGGTTACTGTCCCCATCATATAGACAGTCAATCTGAACCATAGAGAAGTATAAACCACCCTGATTTTTTCCTGTTCACACACACTATCCTTCTTCTCTCCTTCCCTCTTTGCTCCAGACTCATCCCACCCAGGAGCCACACATGGTGTCCATCCATCACAGCTGCAAGGCTGGAAACCAAAGCAGCTGCTGTCCAGCTAATAGTCAGGCTGGGCCCTTTTAAAGGGTTCAGTAGTAGCTACTTAGCCACAGTGGGGAGACTCCTGTCCCCATTACAGTTGATCAGAGCTTTCTACTCATTTATGTGAAGGCAAGGTCACACCTACTGCTGCTGGGAGATCTGGGTGAGTAAGGGGCTTCCTTACTGCCCCGATGTAGGTTTAGGGCTTATAAGATAAATATATACTTCATTACTATGATGAGTGTTACACAGTCCACAGAGCCACAGCTGTGTTTATTTGTCCTGAATTTCAATCTCTTACTTTCTAGCACTGGAGTTCCTCCATCTTCACAAACATTTAGAAAGAAAGGATGATATTCACAGGAACTATTGGTACTGCCATTATAAATTCTTCCCTGTGTAAGAAGCTTACCACGACAAAGGAAACTGCAGTTAAAAGTAAATAGCAATATAAAAATATAGACAAAGAAGGATTATTTAGAGCAATAAAGTCTTAAGAACGGTTTCATCAAAAGAAGTTGAATAATTTCCTGTTGAAATGATGGAAATAATTGCAATAATAAGAAATATCTATTTCTAGTGAATAAAAAAATTCTAGTGAAATAAGTGACTAAACTCCAAAGACTTCTGAAACAGAGGAAAATGAGACCAAACAGTTCTGAATGTCATTTATTCTGCAGTTCTGCTATCCAAAGGAGAGTTCCCATCTCATGGTGACAAGTAATAGAAGTATATAGAAATAAATGTCTTGAATGTAAGAAAATTCCTTTGAAGATGTTCATCGTTTTCTCCTCTATGATGCCTATGGCAAATTCTTCCATATATATAAATATTTGTGGTTGCTCAGGGAATGCAAAGCAGAGTGAGCTTTCAAAGAAATGAATTATGTATATGAGTGAAGACACTGTCAAGTGGGTTAATTTTAGTTCCCAGTGAACTGACTGGTTATTCAAAACCACTCAGATTACTTCTATATTAATCTGGAACTTTCATCACCTGTCTGATATCAGATCAGTAGGAAGAAGCTGACCAGGTGTCCCGTTGTGATACCCTTCTGTAAAAATGTTTGTTTTGCACTCTGTAAAGACAGCAGATCATACAAACGCACAGGCCTGCATTTAACTTCACAAACTGTTGCTTTGCAACATCAGACACTAACTGGAAATGCATTGTAACATTAGTGAAATAGCAGATTTTTAAGGGCATCTTCAGAGAGACTTTTTGCAACAATTATTCAAATGTGTATATATAGCTACATCAGATTTCTATATGTAAATCAATTCTATTTTTTCTTTCTTCCTCAAAACATTTCTGGGGTTTCCTGATTTTTATTTTTGAAGTTTCTTCTTAAAAATGTTGTCATGGGAATTCAGTCTAGGTACTGTCACAGTATTAAGACAGTGGAGGAGAAGATGGAGGTGATGGAAAGATGGCACAGAAGCAAAAGTAGATTCAGCAGAGAAACCCTACAAAACATAAGGCAGCTGAAATTTAAATTTGTAAATTTAAATTTGTCTTTGCATCAATGCAGTAATGAAGTTTAAAATGCTTTGTTTTGCTACAAAATCAGGTAAGTGGATTGATTTCTCTCCATGTGTCTTTTGGCAGTGCTTGAGGAACAGCATGTGATTGATTGTATTACATCTATGTGCTCTAAAAGGTATTGCCTTCTATGTATTCATCAATAGAGCACAAATAATGCAGGAACCTCATCTTCTCCATCTGAGATGTAGTTAGGAAACAAGACAACATGCTAGAACAAATAGCCAAATCTACATTACCAGATTCATGCAAGAGTGATTTATTTGTAGTCTTTCTGCAAATAATACTTTAAAATACTTAACTACTTAAACTTTTGACCTTAGGCATTTTATTCACTGTATAGAAGACTGCATCAGCCCAGAAGATTATTTTTTGTTCAACAGCCTCTCTGGAAGTTGCTCAATTTTGTTTCTGTGTCAGGCATCTTTGGGTAAAATCATCACACTTCATTGTGCAAATTAAACTGTGACTTGCCTAGACAGAACTTTTGGTGTGATAGGGCTGTGCCCAGGCCTAGCAATTCATAGAGAGGGTTAAAAAAACAGAATCAAATGCTGACTGTGAGTTAAAGAGAATAGGGGATAAGAGCTTAGGCTTAACCTATAGGGGGACCTAAGGAATAAAGCGAACCAGAGTCCAGTGTGGGGAAGAAAGGAGAAAAAGCAAAAAGGCTAAAAGAGATCAGGCCTAATGAGCCTTTCGAGGAAAATGGGAGACTGGAGCCTCAGAACGAAAGAGTGGCCCAGCAAAGCAAGGATAAAATGGATCAGCCACAATGTCACCAAATTGATCCAGAGTTCAAAACCATCAAATCACTGTATACAATGAAATAAATTAAAAAAAAAAAGTTCAAACAGTGTCAGGCTCCTTAAAGCTTGCTTGCTGACATCAAACATAATAGGAAAAAGACCTGTTTGTAACATAATGTGACTCTTTTCTAAACAGAGCCTTTGAAATGTATGCACTGGTCTGTCAGTTTCTGTTGTACAGTTCTCACATCCTATACCTATAGGTCCAGCAGAATTTTTACACTATATGAAAAAGAGAAATAATTGCGGAAGAATTAGATATATTTAGACTGGAAGGCTTTTATCCTGCTGTGTTGAGGAGCCATGCTTCTGTCTGGAATGATGGCTTGAGAAATGAGCCGGAGAGGGGAACAGAGGAAAACTCCGGAGTGCAAATTAAACCAAACAAATACCATGTATAAAAACATGGTAAATAGCTCTAACAAATGCATGCTAAAGGAGCAGAAGGTATTAATTCCTATCAAGAGCATTTCTAATGTACCTATTACTCTAATGTGTAAGTGACAAACAAGACAAAGAAAATATCCCGTTTAAAGCCCATCTATCTCTTTGTGACGTAAAAAGGTGGTGCTACCCATATTTAGCAGGTTTTATTTAGCCACCTACGCACCTCTGACTTGGTAGACTTATTTTTGATAAGTGGTGCTTAAAAGTGTTGGTATGAAGCATAAGTAGCTAATGCAAATATGTTACCGACCCCTACCAGAGCTAGCAATTATGTAAATTTTCAAAGCCTTCATCTTTTATAATTAGATGTGGCTGGCTTAGGGTGAAGGACTTCCATTGCTGGCCAGCTCAGTCCTTATTCCAGTATTTCACCAGAAATTATGTATTTGAAATCAGAGGAGTGTTATATTCTTTAAAGTGATTCAAGGTGTAACTTGGAATATTTGAAAGACCTTTAGTAATTAATTTCTTGTTTGCCATGCATGAAAGATGAATAAAAGCATGGAAACACTTGGTGAATAACATCTTATAACTGATTATAATTGTTCTTTCAGTTCCTCCTAAGTGTATGAAATGCTCATTATTATTCACAAAATCCAAAATGCAAGTTTTCTTAGCTTGGATAAAGGCAAGGAGCACAGGTTTATGTACGATGCTAGAGATCTGCCTATACATAAACCCTAACAATCTTCCCTATTAAAAAGATGATTCCCCAATAGGTTAATTATTGCCTGACAGCTTCAGGAACTGATTCAAAATCTGCTGAAGCAAGCAGGGATTACAATGATTTCAGATTGTTCTGGATCAGTCCCTAAAAGGCTTCTCAGGCATAGGAATGAAAGCACTGCATATATCACTGTAACACACGTTTCATTATCATGCAAGTAGTAGAGCTTTCTCAAAAGTTTGTGGCTGATGATTATGTCAAGGCATGTGTGTGTCCCTGCGTATACATGTCTTTGCATAGCCACTCAGTGTCATCCTCAGTGGTAGGATGTAATTCAGAAGACCAGAGCAATTCCCCTGAATCAGGTACTTAAATGACAGGTACAGAAGAGGGAAAAAAAAAAAAAAACCTCTCTGATATTTCTACTGCTTTGTCCTTTTACCTAGTCGTTATTGCCTCTACAGAGTGTGAAATTCTGCCATTCAGACTCAGTAGTGATTTACACCTATTTTGTAGTGGTTTAAATAACTCCTGCAGGTGCAAGACAGTGAAGAATTGGGCCACTGGGATGCACTAGCCACAAGGGTGTACTTACTGCCTCACATTGCAACGGGATTGTGAAGAACACTGTAATGACTCTTTACATTCAATCCAAGCTGCACTTAAGTGTATACGTGTATGAAACGGCTTCAGCAGAAGTGTGCAGCAACGAGCCTGGAAAGCTAAGGAATAATTCAGAAAACTTCTCTAGGTTAATATGCTGAAACCTACTAGATGCATACTCACAAAAAGAAAACACTTATTAGAAAACCTAAGTGAAATGCAGGGTGGATGCGGTATAAAGTCGTTCACCTCGGACACTAGAGTTGAGGTGAACAGCCTCATGCTTGTAACTAAAGTAAAGCATGTGGGTGGTGGCCATGCACAGGGGCTCGGGGGCCTTCTCTTGCTGAGGGCTAGTGGTGGAAATAAAGTGGGCAAAAAACAACGCTGAACACCCACCTTTCCTCACAGGTTTATGGGAGGATGCAACATACTAAAAGCTGGGGTTGGTGCATGTGCAGTTAGGATCTGAATAATTTCTATTATGTTCCAAGTAAATCACCAGTTTTCACTGTATTATTTGGCTCTGGCTTTCTATACCAAAGGCACCTATGTCTGAACAGGTACCTTCTCCGGTTCGCGCTAACCTAACCACGGGTGCGGTAGCCTAAAGACTCATTTATTCCATTGATGCCTGTGTTGCACTCATCCTTTTGATAAAGGAAGGATTCTAGGTTCCTGCACTATTAATCTAACACCTTACATGAACAGCAAATGTGATTAAAAATGAAGCAATGTAACAAAATTAGAGGTGAGCCACAGCTATGTGCTCAAAAAGGGAAAAAATAGGATTAATAAGTGATGCAGTGAGAGAGGTGAAGAATGCTTGCAGGGAGTAGAAGTAGCAAATGTTATAGATGGTACTATATACTACGAATGAACATCAAAAGCCTTGGAGGCTGGGTTCAGAAGCTTATCAGAAGTTACCTCGGCCTATTTGATTGAGAATTCATGCTGGTAATTTCCAAAGATTGGATTTCCTTGTGAGATCTTTAGTAGTTTCTTCTCTGGGTCAGATTAAAGGGCAAGCAGAACAGCTCTGCTGGCACTACAGTATTTCTGCTTGCTAGCCTAGTTAAAGCTAGAAAGTATACAGATATTAGAAACACATAGAAATAAAATAAAGCTACATTTCTTTTTATACTTTAGAACAGTGCTGCATACAATATAATCACTCTGTACACAAAGAAAATGCAGACACACTCTTTTATATTTTCCCTGGTTCCTAAATGGGTCAGGCAAAGGCTGCTTTTCATGGAAAGCTCCATGCCTTAAAAAGCATGTGGTCAAAATTAGCTACCTAAATTCATAATATCCAAATAAGGTCCCTGGGATTTACTTTTTCAGTATTGAGGCACTTAGAATGCTCATGGTGAGTGCTCAGCACCTTTGAACACCAAGCAAATTAGATGGCTGACTTTTAAATACATCGAATTTCAAGTGATTGGCAGGTGTGTGCCCTGGATCTTTTTTTCTGCTGTGCATTTTTGTTAAAGAAAAGACATATTTCTCAGTTGTCATCTGTAGTAAATAGTGGTGAGCTTTCAAATCTAGCCATCTAAACAGCCTCAAAGGACAATGAAAGGAATTCAACTGACCAGTGACACATTGAAAGAAACGCAGGGTAGTTTGGTCAAAACAAATACATTATTAATCATTTCATTTACAGTTTAAAAAAAAAAAAAATCTTTTTGGAACCCCTGAACTTAACGCTGGTGTGTCCAGGGCTGTGGCAGCAGAGATGTGCTCTGCAGCAGTTACTGGTTATTGACCACGGAAGCGATGGAGGCATGATTATTCTCCCGAGGCAGAGCAGCGGGGCCGCAGAAGAATCCGGTCTCGACACAAGATGGCACCAGGGACCGGCCTCTCTGGGAAGCTGGGCACCTTCCCCACCTTTAGCTTCACGACCTGCAGCGATCACAGGTGTTGCAAGCATGTTGTTTCCTTTGAGTTACTGAAAGTAGTTAGGGAGACATTTTCAGAAAACCAAAATTTCTGTATCAGCAGTATTTCCAGCACTGATTGGGCTTTCAAGCACATGTTGCTGAAAAGCCCTCCTTTTGTCACAGCCTAGTATTATCCCTCACAAAGAAATGCTCATGGGGGAGGTTTGTGGAGAGGTATTACAACCTCTTCGAGCTCCAATATAAGCATCTTTATCTCTAAAATGAAAATCATGAAGCTATTAGTCCCTTTTATTAACTCTCATGGAATGTTTCCTAGCAAAAGAAACCATTTAGCTTTTTGAGCCTAAACCCAAAGTTAGGATGGCTAACTCCCAGTGCAGAGTTTGCAGCTAAATGCCTGGGATGGGTAGAAGTGTATTCTGTTTAAATGTGTACTGTAATGAAATGACTGCAATGCCAACAAATTTGACAACACAGAACAGTGTATAATAAGACATCCCTGTAAAAATAATTTCCCTAATTTTGTATTCCAGCTTGTAAATCCTATTTGAACATCCTTTTCCCTTACTGGTCTTTCAGAAATGAACTTAAAACGGTTCCTTGGATGTTCTAGTATGAAATGTACACATAATTTTTAAGAGCTCTGTTGTAATCACCCTTCCCTGTGGAAAAAAAAAACACACCCAGCTGTCTGGGTGTGGTTCAATTTTGTTTCCAATGAGTCTGAAATGTTTGAGAGCCAAAGCCACTAAGACGCCCTGCCTCTACATCAGAGGATTCAAAGTTTCAACAGAAAGGTTCTTCATGTTGCCTAGATTAGCCATTTCCAAACTGTGGTCAGTAAAATCATGGTCACGTGCGGCAAGCTTGTCCTTCTTGTCTGTTCAGTACAATTTCGCTTCAGAAATGGTATTAAATGTCCATATGGTTCCTCTAATTCATTTCTTCTGTGTGAATAACTGCTTGGAGTTGCCATACTGACAAGCAAATGTAAATAAGAAGGAAAGCAGATTAAAAACGAGCACTTCATTAGTGCTTGGCTGGTGTTTTGGGGGTGCTTGGAGATCCCCTCAATGGTGGCTGGCAGTATAACCTCTCTGAGGCAGGTTGTATACCCAGAGGCAAGCATGCTGCCGGGCTGTGCGGTCTCTAGTGATCACACAAGTAGTGATGACCGGCAACACTATTGCTCAATTAGTCTCATACAGGATGTCAGGCTAGAAGATATTTCACAAATAGCTCTTCCAGAGATGCTTGCCTCAGTGAATTCACTTTAGGGTGAGGCAGCATAAAGACTTCTTTTAACTGAAACCCATTTTTTCACAGCATCTAAATTTCTTTTCATGTGGCTAAATGCAACGGGTCAAATTCTGTGAGTTACACAGATAAAGACCAGCAAAGTCAGTATATTTGGACAGATAAGACTGAGAGAAGCACTGAGCCCTGTCTCACAGTCAGTGTTTATAATAATCTGCAGACGTGGACCATGCAAGAAGGACTATCACCAAACTAGCAGCTTGTCATGAATTGTCATTTGAAATGATAACATAATTGTGTGCATGTACCGTCATGAGGTGGCCTGAAGCCAGAGCCTGAAGCAGCCAGATGAGCTGTTAAAGGGAGGTGATGTCTTCCAAGTCTGAGCACGTGGAAACAAGATACACATCTCACTCTCCTTAGCCCCTAAATGTGCTACTGCTTCTCTTTGTGCCCTTTAGGGGTCAACACTTGGGACGAAAAAGGCTTGGCTGCTCTGTCCTGAATTTCACACTGTTGGGATATTACAGGTTGCCACAATCTGAGCATCCACAAGACAAATGAATAAGCATGAGGCACTCATGCAGTTCTGCTATTATTCCAAAGATGTCCTGTGGCAGCGACATAGAGTTCAGTTGGTGCAGTGACCTTTCACTGGGACCAGGCTCCTCCGTGTTGTAGTGAATGGGCAATACAGGACACCGTTGCCAAGTGAAAGATAGGCTTGTAGGTTCTCACCGTAGCTTACCATAGGTATTTGCTTTGATACTTGTTTGATATCTGTCTGATATATGCTTGAAATTTGGAGAGGTTGTGATAGCAGATTGGGAAACAAGCACAACTTCTTTTCACTAAAAAAGGATGTGAGAGCTGATCCTCCCAGTTTTCTGAGGAGGTATGGGAAGTACTTCTAGGACACTGTTTTCTAGGAAGAAGTCAGGAACCAATTCTCAGCCCTGTCACTCACCTTCCTGCCAGGGTGTTACAACTTTGCCAAGATACTTTAGTGCTTCATGTATGTTCCTTTATGGTAGACTCAAAGGTGTGTCCTCCTGCACACAGCCAGCTGCATGCTGACTACTGTCTTTCAGCCCCTCTGTCCTTACTCCTATACCCACTGTATTTGCCCCCTTTCCTAAGGCTGAAAGGCGATTCCTCTCTGTGAATGTCTTACCTGTGTAACTGTGGGAAACAATCTGTGCTCTGTGCCAAGGTCTGTGGCCTGAGGACTAGCTGGGCAAGTTTTGAGCCATGCCTGTCTGTGGCTGTGTGCTTGGCTTTACTTGTAGGTAACCCTGTCAGGGTCGCTAACATGCAGTGAAGCTAGTCATACATGTAGCACAGTTTGCTGGATTTGGGACTTCTCAGTTCAAGTCAAGAGCTGACCAGAACTGGTTGCCCCTTCTTAAGAAAAACATGGGACTTTGCGGAGTCATGGTGAGCACACAGAGATGGCTGGTGGGAAGGCTGCAGCTGAGAGAAGAGCATGCCTGAATATCATGGAAATAGAGAAAGGGAAGATTTATCATGGAAAAAAGAGGAAAAAGAAAGTAGAAATTAGCAGTTGAGAAGTTCAACCTAGAAGAAATAATACAGTGTTTATTACAGACAGTGAAAGAGAAAATTTAATCAGGGTGGATTACTTGATAAGAGAACTTCAGATAAATATGGCATTTGGGAAAACTAATGAGATATTAAATTAAGAAATTATATAACAGCAAATCAGGGCAAATATTCCCATTACCAGGATTTCTGTTAGGTAGTTTCCTAAGAGAGATTTTAAATCTTCCCTCAGCATATGTCTTCTAGCATGTCTTTTCTACAGTACACAGTAAAATCGTATCTATTTCTGTAACCTCGGTAAATTATGCCTTCATACATTTGAAGACCCTTCTGTAATGCAACAAGACTGAGTTTAATCTCCAATAGGAGTCTGAAGTCCAATTTGCTAACTTTGGTGAGACCAGCATTTCAGCTGTAATAAGTTATTAACTTGCTTTCATGCTATATGCATGGAAAAAAAAAAAAACACTTTATACTTAGGAAAAGAGGCAGTGTAACATGTTCATTGAACCCAGCTAAAATTTTCCTTATTCGTTCCTCACCCATTTTGTATGATATGTGCTCTGTATATTAACAGAACAAATAAAAGGTCTGCACATATATGGAAGTGAAGAATACCTAAGTAGAACCATTTAAAGTAGGGAGTCAATTCAAGTAAGGAGCCAGATCTCTTTAAAATGCATTAACATTGACCTTGTGTGTTCACCAAAGAATAGCAAAGTATGGTCCAGACTGCCTCATTTACCTGTTTTCCTACTTTTGCCACTCTGGCCTAATGCTGTTTTTCAAAACAAAGTCATTGAGTTTGGTCTCTGGCAAAAAAAATCCCCTGGGCTCATGGAATGGTTGTTCCTGTACTACTTACTGTTTGCCCATTAGGCTTGATACTCTTTACCAATGTTATCTCTTGCCTTTGGGTAGGAGCTAAAAATGGCCTGTGCCACAATAATAATGCTATATGCTTTAAATTACACCTCAGATCCACAATATATTAAATACATACTGGAGACAGTGAAGCTGTGGAAATACGCCATAGCACTGGAAAACGAAAATATTCATTCTGTTTTCATCCTGAAAAGGGTTTTGTATCTATTCATAAGCCAAAAGCAGACAGCCTAACTCAGCCAAGCAGAGGAATCTACCAGCTGGCTGAGCCAGTAGCCAAATACAGTATGGTGGATCCGTGTCATATGTGTTTTTACACAATCGATTGAACTCTGAGGACTTAATTTATCACTTTGACTTATAAAGAGGACCCAAGAGAAAGCCTCATGAGTTGGAGATAAATGCCATTCCTCCCCAAAGACAGTGTGCAGCAGCCCTGTCTAGCTGAGAAACTGCCCCAAAGAAGGTCAGAGTCCCTTGAATAGCCCTTAGGAATATCTAAAAATACAATGCCTAAGAATACTCTTTTTTGCACTAAGAAGAGAATGGCATGTAGGTACAAGTACCCTACCAGAAACTTGCAGTCCCATTGCTGTGATAGGTGTGTTTCCATGATTATGGCTGTGAAGAGATGCATCTACCTGTGGTAGAACTTGTTCATAGTTTGTTTAAATTTTTTTTCCACCTTTATCTTTGCTCCCCGTATTTCCTGACCACAGTGTTTGATCAAAGATTTATAGATAAATTAACACTGCTGACAGCCATTCCACCACCAGCCTTGCTGTCATTAAGTGGGGTCTACTTGTCAAAAGTTCAGGAGCAGAGACAACAACATGGTTGGACAGAGGGAAATATAAAGTAGTTCAGTGCTACAACACTAAAATTAAACAGCTAAAGTTCTAGTGTAGCTGGCAGTAAGATGTGGGGAGAGTAAAAATGTGTGTGGCCAAGGTCTTTGTTAGAGAGACCTTTACATAAAACATTGTAAGTGTTTGCCCAAAGAGGTTCTTATAACTCACGTGAGCTTCCTTTTCGCCTTGCCTGTCATTGGTAGTGTGAAGAATCCCAAGTGTGAAGAAGAGGTGGAACAGACCAATGCAAGTCAGCACAAGCTGAATCCTACTGCAATATGGATGTTCCTTAAAACATCTTCTCAATACTTTGTCCTGATTCAGAAATCAATTATCTCAAAATTATCTTTAGCTACCCAGACCAGGTCTTCCCCCTCTTTTGGTGTTTACCCAGTTTGTCTGATCACAGTCAGTTACCCTAACCAGGTTTGCCCAGCCCACACTAACCAACCTGCTTTGCACACACCAGATACGCCCTTTAGCCCCTTTAGGGTCAGGTGGGAAGACCTAAGATGTTTTTCAGTCTTCACTTAATTCAGAAGAAAGCTTGAGCTCAGCTCATAACATCTTCTCCTTTCACCACACCAGAACAATGCCTGAAAAGTTTGAGTTATTTCATGTAACTTAGAAATGTGAATGTGTTACGAGTCAGCTTTGAATATGGCCTCGATTCCAAAAGGTGTTATCATCAAATCAAAATTATTCACACATGTCAAGTTAACATTTTATTTTTATTCCTTACTCAATTTTTGGCAAGCTTACAGGAGCTGTCAGTGTTTCAGTATTTTGAGAAGAATATTTTAATAAAACAGTGATGTGCTGAAAGGGGTTCACAAGAACTCACTAGAGGCCCTTGTTAAAATTCTGCCACCCTTCAAAAAATTATTCCCTTGCCTCTCAAGGAGTTCACCCCCTCTCTGGATACTGCTAAATCATTTCTGCCAGGGATGAGTTTCATCCCTTGGGGCTCATAAAAATACTTCTGAAGAGCAAATTGTTTGCCTTTGAAATAGACCAGATTGCATGAAATAGCAGACACTTTAAAAATAAATTCCTGGGGTAGCAACACTTCCCCGCTCCCCCCCGCCCAAGCATCCGATCCGATCTCCACCACCCGTACCTCTCATTGTGTTATACTATCAAGTACTCAATCTATTTCTCAGGAACAAAGTATAAACAGTTTCAGCAAGTGCACTTAATATAACTTTTTTTGCCAAGTGGCATTACCTCCCTGCTAGGCTGTGGTTATAGGAAAGCATTTATATATAAAGGTAAAAAAAACAAAAGAGCCAGGTTCTCCCTGTGAGCACACAGGACTTGAGTTTATTTCAGTTTAAAAGAGGAAATTTTTGTAAGACTTTGGTGTTAAAGTATTGTAACATATCACTGTAATAAAATAAAAGACACATTAGGTGCAAAGAAAAATTACAGTACTTGAAATAAAAATTGGAATTCTGGTAATGTAGCCAAGAGTGGTTAATTCTTTATTTCTATTACTCATTTTGATGTGATTGAAGGTCTAACTTAAGACTGTGTGGATCTATATGAGGCTAGCCTGAAGAGCTGATGTCTCAGTACCTATATATGTGAGAACTTCTTTTAAAATATTTATTCAAAAGAAAATATCTGGGTTGAAATCTTCTGCCTCCTAAATGGGATCTTACCAATCACTCTGAAGCAGAGCCTTCTCTGTTCCTTTGCGCTGTGTAGGATGTGCATTGACTACACTTTATTATCACAAAAATTTGTTCTAAGATGTTCTTCTTTGTTTAAAAACAGAAGTAAAATCTTGCACATGTGATCCAAATGTAAATAAATACTGTTGCATATCATTAGACAAAAGAAAACCTAGGAAATCTGAATTGTACTTTTTCCTCATTGGCTTGTTAATCCTGGAACTCGAAGATAACTACTTAAATGGGAATATGATTAACTCCTTTCACAGCAAAATTTAAATGGCCCATCTGATACATTGTATAGCTTCACTTTGATTGCTTCTGCCAATTCAAAGTCTGAATGGCAACTGAAAGGAAAATATAGGACACCGTTTAAAATAAATGGATCTTAATATAACACCTAATAAGTACAGCAACTATTCCACTGTTGAATTGTGTGTTTTCTTACCTAAAAGATTCATTAAAATACCATTTGTTTGTTTGTTTGTTTTTAAGCGCTGTGAGCTCTAAGGTCCTGCTGTTGAACTAAAGAGCTAAAATCCTGTTTAGTGGAATCTTGCTCCTGGGCAAGATTTAAGTTTACCTGCTACTCATGCTCACTTGTTCACAGATGTTAGTCCCACTTCTAGGGCCAGTGATGGAAAATAGCACTGATGTGCACTGATGTGCCTCATATGATCTGTTGTGTAGTCACCTTAGTAAAAATTAACCCACCAGCAACATGTTAATAGAGACCATCACTTAAAACCTGCACCAACAATGTGTTGGTTATCTCTGAAACCATGGTACCATTATAGAGTTACTGGTTTCTTTGCAGGGAGTAAGACTTGACTATGAACAGATAGCATTATTTGGAAAGACCATCAAGAAACTGAGGCTGTAGTCCTGCTACTGACTCAGTGAAAGAATCTGGGGAAGCTACTCAGCCTTCCTATATCTTGGCTTCTCTCTCTCTTAAATAGTGTAAGATATTTAACTCCTCTGTGAAGTGTTCTCAAGTGAATTTTGATGAAATGTGTTACAGGAAAGACAGACACTAATAATGTTTCAATGGACTCGCAGGATCAAAAAGTGACTGAATATCCAGGAAAATTATGATTCTCCTTAGTAGTTCACCGTCGCAGTAACTTTTGCTAACTGGCAAATGGCTAAAGCCTGGAATTTCTGGCTTATTTTAAAGACTTGAATTGTGTAATTACTCACTCAGAAGAGTTAGAGTTGAAGGGAAATGTATAATGTATAAACACGTTAGAAGATGCAGCTTCATATGCAGTTTAAAGTAAAGGGAAATAAACTTTTCCTAAGGAAAGTAATTGAATGTGCTGATACCCATAAACCCCATAGGTCATGTAAATCTGTGGACCAAAAAATTAAAAGATAATCTCTGTTGTTGGCTTTTTTTTTTTTCCCAAAGAATATTTTCGTTGTGAAGATCATCTTCAGAGCTGTAGCAGAAAGCCTGTATCTAGCACTTCTTGTATATCCAAGTCTGCAGTTGTATCCAAAGCAGGATTCAGAGGGATGTGCAATGACTTGATGGTAGAAGAAAAAGTAATAATAATTTTCCTTCATCATATTAGAAAAATCTTTATTAGGTAAGAATACTCATAAACTTTCTTTTCAGTTGAATATTGTCTTTTTTGTTATCCATTATGATTGCTTATTCAGTGTGTGATTTTTTCAAACATTTTTTCGAGTATTATCTGTGACCGTTAATTATTCAAGAGTTGCACTGATTTTGCAATGATAGCAGTAGAAGTGTGAAGTGTGAAAATTCTTAATACAACATCCAAGCAGACACCAAAAAATCTTAGAAAAGCCCTGAAATGCTTTGTTAGTTGAATTTAAATGGCAGGAAATATTTGCAATTGTGTAATAACCTGATACAGCATATCACTGAAAATTAGCACAGCATGTCATCCCAGTGAGCAAACCATCCTTTCTGGGAAGAAGTGTAAAAGTAGAGTCAGGAAGAGGAGAATGTGCAGATGTTGAAGACAGTCCTAGTATGAGAATCGAGGCAAACCCTGACTGTCTAATCATCCATTCAACAGAATACTTAGTTATTCAAGCCAGAAGAAACAGCTGAGGAAAAGAATCGTCTGTGCTGAAGATCTCTATGGACCATTCAGCTTGGTGGCAGTTACAGATAAAGAAATCATTTTGTTGTTGTTGTTGTTTTGACAATACTTCTATTGAATTAGCTTTATCCCGACTTTGCATGCTTCCTGTGACATATTAAAGGGAATCAGTAAGCATTAGCTCTCTCCTCTGAGTCAGCAGAGTTTTTAAGGAAAATTGAAGGGTATCATTAATTTAGATTGTTATGGAATCTATTGTGCAAAATTCCTAAAATATAAAAGAGAATATAAAAAACATCAATGTAAAAAAAAAGTAATTAAACTTTCCCACTAAGAATTTCATGGACCAACTGTCCAGGGTACAGCATTTCTCTTGAAAGGACAGTTTGTTGTCAGTCCTAGCTCATTCAAAGTGTGTACTTTTTTAAAATATAGCCATGTGCACACTGAATTCTGCACATATATTATCTTTTTTTTTTTTTTTCATTTGCAATCTGCATTTAAAATCCCTTACAGAAATGTTGGGATGGGTTATAGCCGGCAAAAAATATATATGCTGTTTAGTGCAGAGTGGCAATGATTTATGTTGTGATGTAGTATAACTGCTATGGAGATATGCATTACAAGGTTGGATTAAGATTGTTACACCGATGGTGCAGAGCATACATTTGCCAACTTTTCAGATGATGGAAAGAGAGAGCATATTAGCAGGACCCTAATGATGAATTTAGAAACACTTTTTTTTTTTTTTAATATTACATATAACATAGCAGCCTATGCACAGTCCTAGTTTGAAGACAGACATGAGTTGTTACATGTATTTCATTTCTGTTTAGATGATGTGTTGATGAAACATCATTTTATACTAGCAAATTGAAGGAATATATTTTGTTAAAAGAATAAAGACATTCGGGAATAGATTTCTCTTGGTATTTTAATTGTCGCTGTCCTGCATAAGGTTCTGATCTTAGGATCCATTAGCACAGGGGCGCTACACCTTTGTAAGGTGTTTATTGACTTGTTTGACTCTGCAGTCACCGTGGTTTAGGCCTGAACTCAGAATGTTACATAATTTGTATTGCCAAAAAAAAAGGAAGTGACACCAGTAGCCTTCAGCAGAGGCTGGTAAAATAATTCCTTCTCTAACTCTAAGGAAAGTATCAAATCATAATTAGTTATTGTTCGTAAAGTAATGACTATCCAAAATTTCACCATGGAGTAGTTTAAACAGAAACAATGACTTTATAATCAGAAAGGGACATAGGAATCTCAGACTAATAAGTCTTTAATTACAGTGCAAGTAGAGCGCAAGACTTCTCATAGTGCAAAGACTGAAATGCCACAATCTAGTGTGACACGTCTAAAATACCTGTTTTACTCTGCTGCATGGGGAAGGTCCTTAGGCAAAGATCATGTTTTCTTATCCGTGCTGTGTGATGCTTTACTCTCTCCTGCTTTCTTTTTATGCCTCGAAACACTTTTCTTTACAGGTTTGAAGTAATTGATTTCTTGTAGCTCCACACTCTCTTTTAAAGCCTCTGCTTTTGTGAAATAGGCTGTTAATTCTCAAAAAAAAAAAAAAAAAAAAAAAAAAAAAAAAAGAAATCTCACAGTGCTGTGGATTATGTTACTTTCTACAGCCCATTATGTTACTATCTAACTATCTACAGCCCAGCATTTCCAGTTGTGCTGTATTCCAAGCAGAAACCAGAAACAAGGAGGCTAGTATTCCTGTCTCAATGCTTTGTCTATGCTAACTGAAAGGAGGCCAGGTGTGGGCCTGAGCATAGGACTGCTGGTTGCACTGTCAGAAGTCATTCCCAATAGGTAATGTGAGCTCAGCATCAGATTTGGCTCCCTGCAGCAGACGTGGTCCTCCAGCACTGCACCAACCTGCCAGCAACACGACACACACCTTGTGGTGAAAGCACCACCCCTAAGAATCAAAATGTCACATTATTTCAGACATTTGAATTGAAAAAAATGCATAGGAAAAGGAAGTCCTGGCTGAGGGACAAAGAGGCACCACGTGGGTGCCAAGTGCCTTGTAGTGCGGACAGTCCATTTAGTTTAGTATTTGAGGTATAGCCTGTGGTTGCCAGATGAAACCAGACATGCTAGACAAAGAAGTCTACAGCCGTGAAGTTACTCTTCCATTACCAACATCCTGGCCAAGAAAAATTCTGTTAAACTCTGATGATACATATCCCTGTACCACCATAATTAGGCATGGATGAAGATACACATATCTAACAGTCAGCAGGTGAAGAGGTACTGTAAATGTGGCTTCAACTGACTAGGAGGCTGTGATGATGGAAGTACTTAGGAGTCAGACTAGAATCAGCATTATTTGTTATATTCATTAGTTTCCTTGAGAATAAAATCAATTCTGATTAAATTTTTAGACAACGGACCTGAGAAGTAGAGTAAATAGAGAAGATGGTAAATTAAAAATCCAAAGGGGTCTGAATGCTTTGAGGTATTGGGTGGGTCAAAAAGATATTAAGCTTATGTAAAGAAAAGCAAGGTGATACATCAGAAGAATTTGGAGATCTTTGTTGTTGTAAACATTTGTGAGTTTCAGTGGACTTCTGCAAGTTTCAGTGGACTTCTGCGAGTTTCAGTGGACTTCTGCATGATCAGTTCTGTCTTTTTTTTTTTTTGGCACAAGGCTATTCTTTCTCCTTGAGTTCTCTCTAAACACACATATGGGCCAACAGCACAGTATGGTGCAATGACTCTGTTTAAAGGTCTGAATACCCCAGATACCTTCATTATATATGGACTTTTAGTCCCAAATCTATCCCACCTAACTCCAAGCACTTAACAGAAGTACCTAGATTAAATGTCCAGTTCTAAAAGTTAGATAGGATGAATCCAAACATCATAGGTGATCATTAAGAGAGCACAGACCAGGTGAGTTTCATCCTCATCTGGTCCCTGAGCAGCATCCTAGGCCCACCAGCATCTTGCAGAACATGTTTTATTAGGAGGAGTTATTGGTCTGCAGAGAAAACCACAAAGAGCTGGAGCACCATTCCCATTTCATAGTAAAGAACAGACTCAAGACTGCCAATTTCTCTTGTGATCCAAGTTTCCAAATGAGTCGAATCATCAAAGGTTATATTGAATAAGTGTTAAGCAGAGTATGGTTTGAAAGAAATTAGTGTCTTGTAATAACTGTAAGGATAAAAGAGTCTAAAATATCCAACTATATATAATACCTATGAAATTAAGTTGCGTAATGTAATGACATGTTATGCTACCATTAACACATTATAACTATGTAATTTGGAAGGCTAATTTTTTTTGTAAAACCACTTAACTACATAAAACTGAAAATAATGATTATTGTAACTACGTCCATTTTTTGTCTTTAGAAGTTCAAAATTAAATATGCCATATACAGTTATTTTATGGTGATGTGTAATTTTATGAAATAGCCATATAACATGTACAGTAATTATTGACATAAAAATCCTAAATACATAAATCATCATGTATAAAATCTGTTATAACACATTAACTTTACCAGCAGCCAAGGTAAGTCACTCAGCATCTCATTGACATAACACCCAGAGCTGACCAAGGAATCCAGATAAGATGACAGGAAATTGGAAATCTCAGCTAAGGTATAAAATAACCACATCAAGGCAGTCCTGGACCTGAAAGTTCTCCGTTCTATTTTCTTCTGACTTTCTATCACCTATTTATTTCAAATCTTTGAAGAGTAACATGGAAAACAGTAAAACCTGACAGGTCACCCAGATGGCCCTCTTAGTCTAGTTGTAAATGTTTCTTGCGGTTGGGTTCCCATCAGTCCTTTGGAGACTATTCAGCTGCCTAATTCAGCTCATTTTCAGGAAATTTTTTTCTGATATTGAGTCTAATTTTTTCCTCTATCGCTCTTGCTAATATGCTTTAAAAATTTAGACTGTTATCATTCTCCCCATATGTCTTACTTATGACTGTGTGAAATTATATGTGTACATGTCTTCCAGCCTCATAACCATTTCTATTAGTCTTCTCGGAACTCTCTGTAAATTGTTGCTATCAATTAGAGAGGTCTTCTGCTCTGAGTCATAAATCCATATATATTTCGGCTACTTTGGGGAAACCAACCTTTCCTGCTAATGAATCAAAGTTATTAAAAGGAATATTTATTTCATGTCAGGATTACTTGAGAGGGAAAATTCAGTTGTCAAACTACCCGCAAAAGTGTGAGCTCATAATAAATTAGCGCTGATCAAAAAATGTCAATTCTCGCATTTGTAAATTTGCCTTCACTCCAAAGAAGTAAGAAAAAAATTTTTTTGAAATCTTTCATGAAGTTAAAAAATTAAAGAGACAAAAGAAATATTTTGCAGAGTAATCTGTATTCATAACTTAGTCTATTCTGACTTTGTAATTTTATTGTATTTTTTATATTGAGATAAATCTAAATTAAATATAATAGCAATTATATCATTATATATGTTTTAGTTTATCAACACACTTTCAAGTTTTCCATTCGAAATTTTGACAAACCTATTCATAAGGAAAAATGTTCCACAGAAATTTTTTGATCAACAACTTTTGAGGAAATGGAGCTAGAAAAGCTACATTCTCTAGCACATCTCCTTGATTTCACAGACTGAAAGAGATCATTGACAGTTTCAAAGAACTTCTAATTCTGTTATACTGTATGCTCAGAGAATAGGGCTGATGCACTAATAGGCATGGAGCGTTTTACAGAAAAATACAGAAAAAGCATTTATGTGAGCTATCTGATCTGCAAGCCAGGCTTTGCAATCTCACAAGAGGGGTACATTTTACACGTTCTTTGTAATGTAACGGTCCCAGGAATTTTAATGAGTTATCATAGATAGGGGCAACTTCGGTCATCCTGGGAGTTTGGAAGAACAGAGCAGGACAGAAGAAGAATGGAGGAGTCTGAATGTCCCTCCCTTCTCTGGAGCTTCTCCAGAAGATGTTTCTGCTTCTGCCTTACAATGCCAGAAATCTTCCAGAGCAGACTTCTCACAGGATGGGTGAGAGGTGAACAGTGTAGCCCATACTCCATTGTTGAGCAGAAGGTGATAAAATGATTATAGGCCTCCTGCAGATATCCTGTAGTGGTAATTGACTGAAGAGAGAGAGAGTGAAGTGATTTGTGTACCTAAATTCCTTTGTGTACCCAATTTATTTCCACCGACCCTTATTCTGGTCTGTAAGCTGTGTCCAACCAAGCCTTATTCATTTTGTATTGCTGTATGATACAATGGCATTAAAGAGCTTCCAAACAAGCACGAGTGATGGCACAAAGCCAACATAACCAGCTTGATATAACGACGTCACCATTTCCCACTGATACTGATGAGTTTGTGCTATGGTGGAAATATGAAGGACTAGAGTGCCATCCTGCAATATTATTTTAGCATCCAGAGTGTTTACAGCAGTACTGGGTAAGCCCAGCATTTCTTCCTAGCAGCTAGTTATTTGCTGCTCAGGAGACTCCTTCAGTAGATTTTTCTTCCATAAATCTGGCACTTTCTTCAGCACGTTCTAGAGGATCCTTAGATTGCTTTACCAGGCACCATTTAGGTATTTACTGAGGCCAAGTATCAGGAGAACAGCAAAGTATTTATACGAGATCTTTCATAAAATGCAGTGCAGGTATTCAGAAAGATCTGGCCAAAGCAGTTTTACTGGCATTCCCAAACTTTTTACACACTTGAATAATTTATTTCATCATGCATGAACTTTTTAAAAATGTTAAGTACTATTTTCAACAAAGAAGAAAGAATTAGCAAGTATTTCAGAATCTTCTAAGAAATGGAAAGCCAAAGTGTTAGCTAAAAATAAAGAAAAATATTAAAAAAATAAATATTGTTAAAATGTTGACAGAAACAGAAGCTATTGAATTGAAAATTTATGCTGCCACTCAGAAAGCCTAGCCTACAAGTGGGGATGTGACAATGTGCTAATAATATTCAACAGTATTTTAATGCTAGATTTCGTGAGTATTAGTCCTGGACATCAGTGGTTTGTTTTCTTTTCCCTATGCGGTATGCACACACAAGCCCCATTAATGTCAGCAAGAATTAGTATCAAGAGGAGACTGTAGATCCCTAAGATATTTTTTCATAATGTTGAAGACCAAACTATAGAAGATCAATAATGCACTGAGGACATATTTTCTTCCTAGCTGTGACGTACCACATGTTTTTTAATGTCAAAACTCAGGTAGGAAACAAGCAACAAAAATGGGAAATAGCAAATCATTTGGCTGGCTCATTTGAACTGAATAACTTTTTCCAATGAGAACGTGGATCATAGTACAAGTAATTATTACTGATTCCTGTTAATACTTCTTTTTTTTTTTTTTCCCCAAGTAAATGTGACATGCTACTGCTAACTGCCAATGTTATATAGTGTCTGTTCTGCAAGCTTGTCTCTTTGGCTAACAAAATATTAACTGGCAGGGTAACCTCAAGAAAAGCCCAAAGGGAGCTAGGTATCGTCGTGATGCGTTATGTGAACAGCTTGGAGTTGAAAGGTATCCTGCAGTAACTATTCCATTTATACAGAATTTCTGCAAACAGAGTTAAGTAAACGTTTTATACCAGCATCCTGCTGGCTTTTGACTGTGAGATGTCGAGCGTGGTGCCTTTGAAATACGGGCTCTAATTTATGCAATTTGCACTATTTTTAGTGTCAGACAGCTGTTATATCTGATTTTTTTCCCTTCAAATAAAGGACATTTGGGTATTTTTTTTATAAGTTATTAGCACTGGTTTATAATTTTTTATGTAATATCAGGTTCAGGATGCATGATTACATTTAAAGAGAAATAAGCTCAAAATTCTGGAGAGATATACTGTGCTATAATGGCATTGTTTTCCTTAAATCAAATTAAATGATAATTATGAGGGGAAAACCTGTTTTGAAACTTGCTACTCTCTTCCAAAGACAGTGATAGTTGCTATTGAGAGTAAGGTCAATGAAAAAAAATACAAAAATAAAAATGTGAAGAAAATCAATAAATACCTAAATTATTTAAGGACAAAGTACAACGGGGTGTCTTACTGTCATGCACCATACCCTGCATCGGAGAGCAGACAGGTGGATTGTCTATAGCCAGTGCTGGTTTGGACACTCTCTCAAGCATGCTCATTAGTAGCTCTGCGCCTGGGCTCCCTGTTAGTAGAAAGGCAGGGATCACAGCAGGGAAGTTAGATCTCAGGCTTCTCACATTCCTGCTCTATCTTAGCAAAGCTTTGCAAAGCCTTTTCTGGCAGCTCATTAGTAGGTGCACTGATGCATAAGAGAAAGTCATTAGAAGTGTTTTTCAACATTGGCTTTTGATCAGGTGACTAGTAGTTTCGTAGAGACATTTACTTACATTGTTTTCTATAAGAGATTCTGTTGCTATATTGAGAATGACATACATATAAAATGTGGAAAGCTAGCTTGACCTTTCTATGACAAAAGAAAAAAAGCTCCATTAGTTCCCTGAATCTTGTCTTTATGTTGTCAACTATGACGTAATAGAAGCACAGAGTACTCACTCTTTTAGCTTTAATAATCTATGCCAAGTTCAACTATATCGTTTGATAGAAGGTTATGACAAGAAGGACGCCAGAGCGCAAGAATGAAGCTGGCATGCCTTAAGCTTTATGAGTTACCTTTAATGATAAGCATTTGCTGCTTTCTTTCTCCATACAGACCGGCATTTTTAGCATTTTAAAACTAAATCTATCTATAGGGCAAAGTGGAACACATAGTAAAATTTTATTGGATCAGATAGGGCGAACTGCTTAAATGCCCTAAGTAGTATCTTCACTGGGAGGATTTCTCGTTGCATGGGAATATTTTTGCTAAACCGTAAGAAAACTATGCAAGTTTCAGTGAAAATAGTTGTAACACAAACTATATCTAATATCTGATTTTTCAAAATCAGTAAAAAATGACACTTTGCACACCAGCCAAAGAAACGTGGTGTGGAAGTAAGACTTCAATAACGGACATGCTTCTTTTGTTATTGGCTTTTTCCAGACACTTGATTTTTACGTAAGATTTCCATGTCAGTGTGGTGATACTTGTCCAACCCCAAATGCCTGCGATGGTTGTCTCATGCTTTTGATCCCTGGAAAAATGTCATGTTAAGCACATGCGATGACGTGCAACCAAAACAAGAGGAGGTAAAGCCGCTTTTGTAAAAGTTTATTGAAACAAAATACATCAGCTTAATCAGGCCTGCTTCTGGCTATGTACGAACATGACATGCCAATTACATAAAGTTCCAGCTCAGCTAAGACTCCTGCTGACTAATTCAGTGTTGATTGTTTTCCGCTACATGGCTTTGAGTGCTTGTTAAAGCTAAAAAAAAAAAAAGGGAGAGGGGCAACAATTGTAGGAATTCTTTGCTTCCATCAACTGTCTTATGATTGCCAGCAATTAGTTAAGCTCCTTGGCAGTAAAATGACAAGATGGGACTTGACCAAATACAATGTGTGGAGCACATAGGCATCTGCCCCAGCTGAAAGACATTACAATGTTTGTTAACCTTAAGGGTCATTCCTGATTCACTTCTGCAGACAGAAAACAAGATTTATATAACACAGATCAATACAGCCCTAAGACTTTCGCCATTGAGGATGCTAGATTGAGGCACTTCTCTTTATCAGTTTACCATGACACTAATGTATTTTGCCTGTTTTGCCTGGGCAGTGATGAATCTGTTGGCAAGAGAAAACAAATAAGTTCTGTTGTTGAGAGACATGTTGTCTATGATTTGTCTCAGCAGACATGCCAACTTGCTGGCCAATTCATTTCCTATTTAATTTAAGTGGCATATCTGTCTTCCCCTTTCTGGTATGTCTTTTGTCTGCTGTGCACCCATGCTGACTGGCACGGTGAGAGAAGCCTGCAGTAGATCTTTACAGGTAAGACTGATACAACCAGGACTGAAGTAAAGTATAGAATCAGAATCCCCAAATTTTAATACAGGATTTATATTTGCCAAATATATATATTTGGTAAATAGTTCTTTTCTCTGTATTTGCAGTCTGAGGAAATCACTTCAATCATCTATTTCAGACAGATTGTAGTGATTTGTTTTACATACGCATAACCCAATGCCCTTTGAAAACATGTCCTGTAATGTGCTGTACTGATGTGTGCTTTAAAATATATCAAAAGTTATTAATTCTTTTTCTATATGCAAGAACAACGTTTTAAAAATTTTATTTGCTTGGAAAATAAAATGTGTATTAGGGGCCAATCCAGCCTTTGCTGGGCAGAGAGAAGCTGGGTGCTTAAGCAGACTGCAGAATGAGGTTTGTTAGTAGTTAGAACAAATGTTATTTACACCAAAAAGTCTTTCCTCTTGCTTCAGAATGAAAAATGCAATTCTGAAGCTGTTATTTCCTGTCTGTCCCAAGTTTGTCATTCTTTCATTAAAGCAATTAGTTATAGTGCCAGCTCATAGTTTCTGGAAGTCAGATAGCACACAAATTCTATGTAAAAAGAATGTGTCTTCTTATAAAACCTACTACAGAGAATGCACATTGAATGAGCATTTTCCCAAGGAGACCCTACATCTGGAGGGGTGGGAGCTTGTATCAGAGCCTTCTCAGCCAAATCCCCTTCAGCCCTGGAATTTTCTTACCCACTTTGTTAACCTCTAGGGCAGGGTGCAGAGCCCATGTGCTCATTCAGGGCCAGATCCTGCCACTCTTATTTATTTTGAGTGGTAGCATACTCCAAAAACAGTTAGATCAACTCCAATGGGACCATATGGTTCTACTCAATGCAAGAAACAGTGGCAGAATCAGGGCCTTGGGCTTTTTCCAGAAATGCATTAGATGTAACAGATAGGCATTTTGCTTTGAGAACAATAATCTTCTTATAACTCCGTCCTTGTTATTGCTGTGATAATAAATTTTAGTATTCTGCATTCCACTGGCAACATGGCCTTTTTTTGATTCAGGAGACTATGGCTGTGGGCACAAGTTATCATAAATTGAATTATAAAATAATTAGAATATTTGAAATGTTAAAAGGGAAAGGGAGAGAAAAGGTAACATTCAAATGGCTCAATCCTGAAAACAGTTGCTATCAAGTTTAACATGCACTACCAAGTACAGCCTTATCTACTTCGAGTCCACCTACCACTTCACTACTGCAAGTTTCTGGTTTCTACAGGACCATACCCTAAATTAGGAAAAAACTTACTGAAGACTGGAAAGCAGTGTAGTGTAAAAACATCAAACAGCACCACTGTTTAGCGAGGACAAAATTCAAGCAGCGGAATAGTTAACATAAACCACACTTCTCAAATGTGCCAGCTAAATCTCTGTGGCAGAACACATTAATTATAGCAGTCAGTTTACCTTTATCCTTCACAACATTTCTGATTAAAATTTCACACATTACAATGATATGTGTCTTTTCTACAAGCTATGAAATTTACTTAAACTCAATAAGTTCTTATTTTGTTATTGAGAGAGCTGATGTATGTATAAAAAAAAAATCGACTTTTGATCTCTGACAGTGAAATCAAAAACTTAACTTCTGTTTTGGATACAGTCATGCTACCTGCATGTATTATGTGTCTGTGCAAAGCAGTCATTAGCAGTGCTGGATAAAAAGGGATAAAAAAAATCCCTAACTTTGCTGCCAATAGAGTGTATGCGGTTTCAAATTTTATATTTGCTAAGCTTAATTAAGCCATAGATTATGTTTTGAAAGGTATGTTCAATTAACTGAATCCCTCATGAGGAATTATATACAGGGAGAGATAATCACAACATTTATCTGGTTTACAAATGTATATGCTTAGTTTAAAAATGTTGTAGATTTTTATTCCATAGAGATATAAAGATTGATAGAAAAATAATGTAAACCAATAATTGCAAATACTTGCAACATTAATGTGTATAAAAATTTCCAATTATATTCATTATTAAGTATATAAAACTATCTTTATTGGTAGATAATTACTGATGAAAGTCTCTTATTTAAAATGTTATTCGCATCTTATTCTGGAATTCATATTTTAAATAAAGTTGCATGCTTACAACCAGGAGATCCAGTGAGGCACGTAAAGTATCTAAATCACCCTGCAGAAATTCACCCCTGTGGAAAGGGAATGCACAGAGTGTAGGCCCAGTGTAAACCTTTATAATTACAGCATAAGCAGTGCTTGAGTTCTGTCCATGTGTATTCTCCACGCCAGCTGGATAAACCTAAAAATACATCAAGCCAATCTAATGGCAAATATGTGCTGTATATTCTGGTAATCTCCTGCATCATCATGTACTAGATAAAAATGAGAGTGTAATTCCATGTACAATAAGGAAAACAAAAATAGAGAGTTTGACAAGGGAGCAAAGTTGTGTACTGTCAAAACAAGTGTCTGGACTTTGCCTACACATATATTTTTTGCTAATATCTTTCCTTCCAAAGTGACATTTATTTGGTGGGGCAGCACCACTCTTCTCAGACAGTGCACTGACTATTTTGATTTCACCGAGAATAGTTTTGACTGTGAATGTTTTCTTTTACTTAGAACATTGCTCGTTGACGTAAATAGGACCTGATAGCCAAGGCAGGCTTTCGGGTTGGCAACAGGCAATTGGGTTGATTGTTGGGAAGATACAGCAAAATGTTACAAAAGTAGTCTAGTAGAAAGAAACTCCTCTTTTACCAAATGGCACCCTCCAAGGAGCATCCCCGAGGCACATCCTTCCCTGCCTGTTGGAGGGAAATGCAGAGCTCAGGTTGTGCTGCTCTCTGGAGGACACGTCTACAGAGGTGATAGCACTGCTGACACAGGGTTCAGGGCATGGCATGGGCACTGCTGAAGGGGAAGGTGGTACCTGTTTTCCAAAGCTTGTCTGAAAATGAAGTGATTGAAGAATCCTCCCAGTACACGGAAGCTTTAGGTTTTAGATCTTCATCAGGATGAGAGTGTCTAAGACTACATACGAACACATATGAACAGTATGAATGTTTAAATTACGATATTACAGGAAAAGCTGAAACTGGACAACAGTCTAGACTAGCACTGTAATTGTGCCATTGTATAATACAAAATTTAATAGTTAAAAGACAAAAGAATAGAGAAAGCTGGAGTTCATAAAATTGTGTAAAGGCAGCTTGAGGATGGGAAAGGATCACGTTCTGCTCAGGGACTGATGATTACATTTTCTATGGAGTTTCATGGTCTTCAAAGTGAGGAAATAAAGGCTGAACCTTTGCCAGAACAGCTGGAGGATGCCCTGTTCTAGTAATTACCGATATAATGACTCCATTTCAGTCTTATGGGCTATGAGAGTGCTATTCCAGCTGATAAATAAGCAAGGTAACTCTCACTTTCGCTGAAAGGTAAATGTAGTTGTCCTCTATTCTACTGTTGTCTGCACTCACTGATTGCTTCCAAGCAAAATGCAGTTTTTTGAAAATGCTTTAAGACTTTTTCATTTATAATGAGCTGAAAGAGGCCAACGGGATGAACATTTTTGTTCAGGATTCTTACATAAAAGGATTCTTGCATAAAAATAGTTTAGATACCAGTCTTCATTCAGATCTTCTGGGAGTAACGTGCCCAAAGTAAATGCCCAAAGGCCTCTCTTCTATTAAGTTCACTATCTGTATTATCCTCTCTCCAAAAAGCATTGATTTTATAAATGTTTATGAGTTTCAGATTAGAAATTTCATACTGCAAACTAATAAAGAGTTTAAGTATAGGGCAATCTCTGTCTCCCCATCCAATCAAGCTCAGCCAGCTGAATGAGTTGCTTTTAGGTTCTAATAGATTTACCAATCTATTGGTTAGCACAAGTTAACACCTGTGCTTATGTGAACCTATAAATAAAAATACTAGAGAAAGACTTAATAAAACTTGGCCGTATTAGCCCACAAAAATAAGATGAGCACTTCTTTTTGTTCTCTTCACAATAGTAAAGGATTTCCTGACAGGAAATAACATCATAGCATCACAACTCTACCCAGTGAATGTTGTCATAATATGTAAGACCATGCTCCACAATGACATCCAAATTCCTGCAAAAACTTTTTATTTTATTACAATACTACTTTTCTGCAGTAAGTGTCTCTGTACTTTCCTGAAAAACACCCTTTGAGTGTTGCATAAGTTGGGGATAGATAGAACTAAACTGAAAGAGGAATATGAAATTTTACTTCCTAGCAAGTACTACTCTTCCCAAATTACTTGAGTGCATTATATAACCCACTGCAAAAATATTTGCACAGCATGACACCATTCAAACTTTCAAGAACTTTTTATACTCACAAGCAAACTCTACATTTTGAAGTTACAAAACAGATTGTTTTTGGTTGGTGGTGGTGGTGGTAGGTTTTTTTGTTTTTGTTTTGAAATGTTCATAGTCTTTGTTAACTCACTAAGCTCTGAGGGAGCGTGTGGAGCTCCAACATAAGGGGCTGTTTGGGGAATCCTCCTCTTGCCTCTCTTCTAGGAGGATCCCTCTCCCGAGCCCCTGGCACCACCGTGCTGGTGCCTCTGCATTGTGCCAGGGAGCCAGAGCGGAACTCAGAACTGGACCTGCCACGCTCAAGTTTCACTTGTCATTTATATTTACCTCATTTCAGACTGTATGTGTTTGTTTTTGCAAGAAGAAAAGATGATCATGAAATAGAGGTGTGAAAATTTAGATAGCAGCTAATTAGTTTTAGTAAGACTGTTACAGAGTATAATGGATTTTCAGCTTTCTCTATTCTTTATCCTCTGACTTAAGGCAATTATTTGACAGTGCTGGTGGAACAAGTTATTGTTCATAATTTCACAACATAGACTGCATGCTTAAGCCCACACCAATTAATTGAATTTATATGAAAATGTTTATTCAATTTCAATTGGACTGAGCTATATTGCAGCCAGTATTGAATTAACAAAGTAGTCACTTTTCAGTTTCATTGCGTTATTAAAAATGGTATAGTTTGCTGCATATTTCCTCTTCTTCCTACAAAAAAAAAGAAAACATGCCTCTTGCTCTAGATAGCTTGTAATCAACTCTTAAGGCTGGATTGATTTGGTTTAATGCAGGTGATGTTGGAGGGGAATGTGGGAGTAATATTCAGTATCCTCCACACCAGCTTAGGCTGGAGAGCGGAGGAGTAGCCCCTGAAACCTCCATCCCACTGAAAAATAACTCTTACTCCAGCTCAGTGTTTACAGCTTTTCTTATGTGTGCTGATCAGTGGATCTACATAAAAGCTGCTTGCCTATGTAGAGGCTTCTTGTTTCACTCCCATCTTCTGCCTCCTGTCATAGGGTTGCCCTGGTGGTGCTCCCTAAAGCATACTTACAGCAATTGCCTAGCTGGTAGAAGGGAAGTCTTATTCTAATCTGGGAAAGCCCTGTGCAGGAAGGACATTTCTGCGGGTCTGACATCCAGCTTTTCTGGCATGAGGTGCCAAGGTGGATCACGGCACAGTGAACAATACGAGTCCAATTTGAAAGTGATTCTCTCCACAGCATAAAACTCCCTAACACAATTGCATTTTTTGCAAAACAGTGTTTTACTCTCTGTTTGAACTTGGAATATTGCAGTATGCACTATCCTCATTCTTCAGCTAGTAAAAAATCAAGATCCACCTTTCCTAACTCTTACTTGAAGCTCTCACTTCTATGGGAAAGAGATCTATTGCAATCTGTTATGCTGATTAGACTCACTGTCAAGGCTACTAAAAGGCACAATTGTTTATTTGTTTGTTCATTTAGTGTAAACATTGACTGGGTTGTTAGCTCTGTTTCTTATTAAGGTTTCCCAGCAAGTCCCTTTCTAAAACTCTGTTTCCCAAGTGTTTGCCAAATTTGAACCATCTGAGGTGCATTTTGCTATGACAACATCTCAGCAGATTCAGATGTTCCATGAATATGGCCAGTTTGAAAAAATAAAAAAAGAAGAACAAAAATGCTGGTGAGATTTGGCAAGATCCAGAGGCCTTGGGTTTTAAAAAAGCAACTATTCGGAGTTGCAATTGTACGTGATAAGACAATTCTTCCACTTGAGCAGCTATAAGTCCCAGAGGGGGACACACACGGCACGTGCTTTCTGCATGTGCCCAGACCCTGCGTGCATGGTCCACGTAGCCACCATAGCCTGGGACAAGAGGAGAGAAGCTGAATCTTCCCCTGGAAGGCATCTCCCAGCTTGGGGAGCAAGGCTGGGGGCACAGGAGATGACAGTGATGGGGCTGTCAGTGCTGCTTTCGCACACCATGACGTTCGGTGCTGAGCGGCACCCAGGCAGCTATCTCATTAAAATTCAGAGGTAGCAAAGCCCAACCAGAGAAGGAAATAAAATACGAGACTGGGAGGAGGAAGCTGGTGAAACTGGTAGTGACTGGGCAAGGAAATTATGTTCACTGTTGGTGATTTAGATTTAATTAGCTGATTTCCCCCCCTCCAATTCCAATTCCCAGCACCTCCTGTCAGTTATAAAAACAAGTCCATTTGGTTCATTAAAAATGTGTGTTTCTGTACATTTGAGGCATTTGGGAGTTCTTAGAATAAAAGAGCATGGAGAATATTTTGAATTTTTAATAATGGGATCCCTTTCAACATGTACAGTGATGGACTGAAATTGTTCTGTGGTTGAAATTAAATGAGAAGGCAGGGGGGCTATTATTTATATCTTAGTTATCATTGCACTTCTGGTTGGATATTACTTCACTTGAGAAACTCCTTTCAGTGACTTCAGTGCTCGGGAAATTTTAAATTTTATTTACCAATTTAGTGCAAGGCATCAATTGTTTTTATCTCTAAGAGGAGTTTCTGTTTCTTCTACGAACACAGTTTTCTGTCTTTGACTAATATGAAAAAAAAGCTTTTAATTTTCTATTGGTAACTCTGCAAAGCTCCTGGGTTTTGCTTCTCAAACAGAAAGAAAAAAAGAAAGCACCTTAAAATGTCACATATTTTAGTCAGTTTAAAATCATGCTACAGCATGTCATTCAGATTCACTAACTTCAGCCTGATTTAACAGTGCTTGAACAACATGAATTTCACTTCAACTTAATTAAACAGAGGCATAAGCATTTCAGGAATGATTTTGATGCAGCCTGGACACTTGAAGCCTCGTTGTAATCTTACACACAAATGAGCATGCAAAATGTCACTTGAAAGACAGAGATTTAGGTACCTAAGTTGTAGAGGCAATTACCCATTTGTGTACATCAGTGTTGTGTTTAAGAATAAAAAATATTTTTGTGTATCCACTGGAGACCCATTGGGAGAAAAGGGCTCTTCAAAGTGATTTTCAAGCCTTTATTTAAAATACACAGCAATGAAATTAAGACCTGGAACTACGAAATCTTGATAGCAGAAGAGCAACATTTTCTCTTTTTATCAGTTAAATAGGAGAATAGGAATCTGAAAAATCAGAGGCTAACATTATGTGTATGTATGCATGATTTTTGAACTTCTTTATTCAGACTGAAATTAAACAGAAAAACAGCATCAGGTAATATGTGGAATATCGTTGTAAAGAAGTTTTCATCACACAATTTTCTCAGCTCAGGATGGCTCTTTGGATTCATTTGACCCCTGCCATTAACACAGCTAGCAGAGGTAAAATTGGGAACATTTCCATCATACAGCATGTCTGAGCTATTTTTGCAAATGCGGCTCCCCCAGCCATACTTTCAGCCCCACCTGAGGAAGATTCGACGTGATAGGGCTGGGACAGTGACAAACTCAGTTATGCTAAAGACACTTGAAAATCACACTGGCTTTTCCCACGTATTACCATGTAGCTGCCTCTGTTATCTGGACCAGAAATATTTCATTTCACTACATCACAATCTTATAAGACAGCACTGTCATTTTAATTTGTCACTCGTTCGGTACTATAGTGCATCCGAGCCTCATCTCTCCAGCCAAGTGCCATAGGCTACTGTTCCGAAGAGAAACCTGTCACAGAGAATAGCAAAGGTAAACACCACCAAACAGAAAGTTTATGGCTGAAATCACCACTCATGGCTCCGTCCCCACAGGCTTAGCAGGTGGTATAATCGCCCCAAGCTGACATGGAGAGATCCGTAATTTCAGCTGCGAGACATACGCATGTATCTCCGCTGCTGTTCCCTGCCACTGCCTCTGTTGCGGTCCCTGCGCAGCAGTGTCACTCATGGGAGGCAGCAGGAGGGATGGAATGGGATGAAATGAAAGAGTTAGTGGTAGGAAAGGGAGGCGTGATTGACATGAGGCTGGAGCCTGAAAACAGCTCTGGGAACTCTTGAGTAGAGCTGACAGAAAAGGTCTGGGAGAAAAAAAAAGATTATGGCAGAGTGAAAATCTCCAAAACAACCCAGCGGTGCCAGATCGCTGGTGCCAGCACTTCAAGGCTTTTCCCAAAGAAGGCACTGGTTGCACAAAGCAAACACCATCATGGGTCTGTAGGGTTTGTCTGCAGCATTCTTACCAGTAGGACAAATCTTCCTTGCAGTGTGAGAGAGTCAAAGGGAGTGAAGACAGCAAAGCCTCATAGTTTATTTCTTAAGCGCAGAGACGGCGTAGCACAGTTCTGCCTTCCCTGACTTGGATTTTTGGCTTCCCCTTTGGTCCACCCCCACCGAAGCAATTAATCAAAATAAATGAGGCAGCAAACATCTGATACTAGCTGCCTTCAGATCGCAGTACATTAACTGTCTGCTGGAATTTCATTTACCATACTGCGCAGAACGCGCTCTAGGCTTTACTCCAATGTTTTGAAGTATGCGTTATTGGTAAAATACTGACTAGCATAAGGGAATAGCTGCTCTTTGGGTTCATTGTTTATGATTTTTGGAATGTCTATATATTTATGCAGCTCTAAAGAAAACAAGGTTTTTGTGCTGTTGTTATCAATTATACCAAGCATTCCTTTATATTTTTAAGATAGGAGAGGCGGCACTAAAGTGATAATCAACCCTCTCTTAAACAAATGTAAGTCAGAGAATCAGACAGAAAACATCTCAAACTTAAGCATTAGTAAGTCTTTTTTATTAAAAATGGAATTTCCTGTGAGCCACAAGAGAGATCAAACATATCAGAGATGCAAAAATAGATATATTCCAACATCTAAACCAAAGGTACTTATTAAAGGCAATAGGTAACACAATTTTAGAAACAAAAAACGTAGAGGAGAAAGGTTCCATTTAGTAGTTGTAGCAAACAATAGTGATAGAATTTTCTGTGAGTAATGCAGAAGAATTATTCTGGTTAGGCATTCTTGGGTTATTGGTTTTAATTTGACTAAAACATTTTATTGATAGAGTTTGCAGATTGAGTTGCTGTCCATCACCTTTTTTGGTAAGTCGGGCAGTGCCCTCAGAGAGATGTAAGCAGAGAATAGCTATGAAATGCTCACACCTAAAATGGCTTCAGTAGTCAGAGAACAGATTTTCACCTCTGAGAAAGCCTAGGTAATGAGCACAGGCTGTTTTCTCTTGCCCATGCCCAGGTGGTTTGGCTTTATTGGAAGCCCACCCCAGAAAAAATAAAAATAAAAAAAAAAGAGACATCAAATAAACTATAGTCTTTATTTCTTCTCCAAAACTGATCCCTGGATTTTTGCTATAAGCTTTGTCATCCAGAAGAGCCTTCAAATCCCTAGTGCATCTAATAAAACCTACCTGCTAATATGACTTAAAAGTAATTAAAGAGTAATTCTGTGCAAGGTTTAAGTGCCTAATGTAAGAATGATTCAACGGTGTCCTTATGCAGATTCCTAGCATCACTGTCCTTTTATAGCAATTTATAATTGAAAAGTTTCTGAGACTGAGTGTTTAGGAGTTTTCAGTGTCAATCTCCAGAAGTAAGTTGGCAAATTTTGATAAGAGGTTATTCTAAGCATAAGAAAAGGCATGAAAATGAAGTCAAGACAGGAAAGAGATGAGTTTGGAAAGGGAATAAGTAGGTAGGGAAGCAAGAACTGTAGCTCCTATTTTACAAATGGGGGAACAGAAGCAAATAGTTTCAGTGATTTCATCAAGGTGACAAAAAGAGTCACTATGAGAATGAAAATTTGTAGCTGAGGTGTTATGAGCTGGAATGATCCACGCAGCCAGGGGGAATTTGGCATGAAAAGCCCTTTCATTTCAATAGGATCTGGCTAATTAATCACCCTTTAACACCTTTGAAAATGCACCCCCAGTGCTTGTAGGATCAGACCGTGCCTTCTTCTGACTGAGTTTACATTTTCATTCTGTGAGCAACATTTAAAAGAAAAAAATGTCTTCTCTCAAACACAGTTGCTGAATCCCAGCTCCCTTTCCAACAGAGCATGGTAGATCTGTGTTCTTCTTTCATGCTGCTGTGGCCAGATTTGTGCTGTGCACCCAGTTCCTAGCGCCTTGGGCATGGCTGGTGGGATGCGCAACATCCCTCCCGGCGTGGGTCCCTTCAGGCTCTGGATAGAAATATCCCAATCAGAGGCAGAATAACTTCTACGCTGGAAAGAAAGCCAAAGAAATGCCCCATTTTCAGTTGTTTCCCCTACCCAGCACCTGTCTGAAAAGCAGACCAAGAGTTTGTCCTGAGCAGCAAGGGCTACCACGGCTTCAGTACATTGTGTTTCCATCCTTCTTTGCCTCTCCTACACTTTACACTCTGTAATTATTCTGACAGAGATTTTGTTTTTTTTTTTTTTTTGCAACTTAGAACTATACTGTATAACTATAATATGCATGTTAAAATATTAAATGCTTAACTGTTTTTTTCTATACCTATGAAACACTCTGTAGCAGGGTTAGGCTGGATCCCTAAAGAGTCATTAATTTGCATTATATTGAAGTATTTATTATTGTGCCATATGTAATGGATAATATTTGTTTACATTTTTAATTACTCACATTTTCAGCCAAGAAAATCTCCAAGGATAATGTCTCATTTACAAGTGTCCTGGCAAAAGACAACATAATGTACTAACACATTACTAACAATTCCATGACAACCTTGCAATGGTTTAAATAGGTATTTCAAATAAAGACATAATTACGGTAAACTATAAAAAAAAATATATGCACAAGATACTGTTACACTGCAAAACTGAAATGAAGGAGAATTTTCCCTAGCTGCTCTGGATTTTGAGCTCATTCCACATCCCTGCAAAGCCAAGAGAAAAAATCCCATTTCCATCAACACTCCCTCACCACAAATAAAGGAGCAAGTAACCGGCAGTTGTTGTCTTCAGAATTTCCCAATATATTGAGTATTACAACTAGGACTGGGAAACTGTTTTTTTCTCAGAGAAAGTGAATGAATAAATAAATAAAAGGAAATTATACTTAATTAAATGACGTTTTTATTTTAAAATTTAAGGAAAAAGCTTCCCTTTTGCACAGTTTTCTGCTATAGAAGAGGTTGCAGTAGACTGTGCTCGGATGATAACCTCTCCCTATCAGAATCAGCCAATGAATGAGCTATATTAGCCCACAGACTTGGTTCAACCCTAATACATTTTTGGCAAGATTCTCACAAATACCCTTTGCAGAGTTTAATATCAGATAGAGAATTGATCCTGCAGGATTCAATAGCCCATTGTCTCAATCAATTTCAATACTCCATAAAACAGATTTTTGGTAATAATACGTACAAAAAAATCACTATGGAGTATTATATAGAAAACAATTATTTGTAGCTTTCATGGAGACCCACCAATTCTGCGACAGAGAGTTTCATCCTAAAAATAATAAGAAAATATGTATTTTGGTGGAAGCATTATGAGAAATAGAATTTTGGAAATATCCTGAAAGCAAGCTGAGCAACTTAGAGACTTCTGTGAGCTGTATCAAGTCTCTCATTCCTTAATTTGCAACAATATATTCCTTGTGCTTGCTAGGGATACTGTTCCTTCTCCCTTATTTACCCATCCCTTCACTCCTTCTTGGTAGTGCTTCCTATACTTTATGGAAGATTTCACCACATCGATATTCTTCTGCCTGAGGGATGTTACTAGAGAAAATGAGCATAGGTACTGCAGTGCCCTGCTGGCTGATAGCATGGCCTGGGTGCAGAGCCCACTGCAGTCTAGCAAGGAGTGAAGACTGGTGGGAGGTGAAGCCTGAGGGGCTGTGGGGCATGACTAAGGTGAAAAAGAGTATGACTAAGCATATAAGAAATTATTTTCAAAATAGTCCTAAGAAACCTCTAAAAGTCAATTCTCTTTGGGCTGTGTTTTCATTTCACTCTGTTAACATAAAATAAAAATACGAATCTTCCATCTGGAGAAGCAGATAAAATAGCCTCTCTTCTTTTTAGGTAGATAACATCTTTTCTTCCTATGGCGTAATGTACCTTGATATTAATCTGGACTACCAAGACCAGTTATTTAGCTTTTTTATAATGTATTTTTGATCTTTACATAGAGAAGTGGATCTGTGCAAGTAAAATATCTTTGCAGGAAACCCTCTCTTTAGCTTCCTGTAGTTATTGAAAGAAAACAGCCCAGCAGAATAAAACACTGTGGCATTCCTGCCACAGTTTCAATAAAAAGATCTGTGCACTAAGTTCAGATCTTAGTTGCTGCAGTGGAAGGAGTATATGCCATGCTTCTTTCTTAATATCTTTGAAATCATACCCATGTCTTAAAAAGAGTTTGTAATTCTCTCATTAATTAATTCTAACAGTTTAGCTTGCCCAGTGAGAGAAGCATAAACCTTTAAATTGTTATATTGCAGAAGTCTGAGTCCCCAGCCAACAGTAATGTTTGATGTGTATTGCATCAAATGCAATTCTCCAAAATTAGTTTGATTAAAAATACATAAAGTTAATGAATTGTCAAAAAGCAGTGTTCTTCAGAAGGCACATTTTTAAAAAAATGCCTGTTCTAATCTTTGTAATATAACTGTCTCTGGTATTTCTCTCATTTGGTAATGCTTCCAGACACATTCATGGTGGTCATCTTTGATCATATAAATTCAAGAGATTCCAAGGCTTTTTCTATTTGCATAAAAAACAAAGAAAGCATTGTCAGAAATCCCCAAATATGCATTTTGAATCAAGTTTCACCTAAATGCTATACAAAGACTCAGTGTCTTGATGCTAATTTATTGAAAATGCCTTGGCCTTTAGGAATTTCCCATTGGCACTTAGTAGAGCTGAACTCAAAGTGGCAATGGCAAAAAGCAGCCATCAAAACTGCGTTTGTGCTGACATCTAAGCCCTAGTGCTCAAATTATGAGTGCCCTGAAACAAAATACTGTAGAAAGAAAAGCAAAACATAAAAAAATTCTTTAGGTGCCAAGATTTTACTTGTAAGGGTTGGAGGGGAAAATAAGTTTGTGTTGTTGTTTTTTTTTTTTTTTTTTTTTTTTAGTGAAATCTAATGTGCTAAAGACTTAGCACAAAGAAAGGATTTAATTAAAGTTATGTAAAAGTTTTGATGTTTAATGCACAGCTCTGCAGTCAGTGTTTTATATCTATAATTTGTGCATATCCATAACCATATTTAGATGCCGACATATGGTCTGTAAATAACATATGTAAGCAAGATCGTTGAGTGAGATGATTTTTTTTCCTGCTGAATGTACGTGTTTATTTTATGAGCAGAGACGTGAAAAGTTCATTCATGTCAAAATGTGTTGCTAAGTATAAACATGCTGCTTCACTTTAGGCAGGATCAGGAAAGACCCTGGGTGTGTAATCTGTGAATTGAGTCTATGCTGATGTTGCCCAGGTTTTGTATTACTAAACTATGGCTCACAACAACAACAAAAATTTAACCTTTAAATAGAGGCACCAAAATAATTTAAAACAGATTGGAGGGTTTAAAGGGCTCCAAGAGTAAGCAGCTCATATTTCAGTTCCTCCCCTCTAGGGCCTACCTATTTGGTGTTCAGAGTTCATCTCATATTGCAGCTGCTTATGTTCACATTTTCTGCAGTATGTGGATGAAAAGTCCAAGAAAAAGGGGAAAAAACACACAAAAAATGTAAAATATAAAACATTAAAAATATCTTCCCTAAAACAATGGTTTGGCTGTTATTGGGCAGGGAATAGAACAAATCACCCAGAGGCTTTTAAGTTAGAGCAGGGGGTGGGGTTGGGGGGCAGGCAGGGAAGGAGAACAGAGAGAAAGTGCAGAGATTTTAAAGAGACTTTCAGTTTCAGGGGACATTTTTTATTCAAAGTTCTTTCAGGTTATGGAGCCCATTATTTCTTTTGTTCTTTTATTAAAAATTTCTTTGTAATTCATTTGGACTTCCTTGCCACCAAGCACAGACAGATAGCAACAACAAACAATTATACTCTGTATTTATCACTTTATTCTATTTTATAGTGCATCTCTGATTATGGAAACAATACATTTTTTGCACCTTGCTTTGGTTACTGTTTGTCAAGAGCAGCCTTTATAAACCATATATTTTCCCATTTTAATAAAAGACTAGAGCTGCACTAAGTGCGTAGGATGTAATTTGAAACAAAAATCCATCAGACAGCTAGACTAAGGTTACAAGTCCTTCATTTACACCACACCATTTTACACTATGAGTTAGGAAGCCCTCCATCTATTACATTTTCTAGCCCTACTATTCAAATGTAGTAGCCATATATCTCTGTAATTAATGAACTAATTTCACTCATTGCAGCAGAATATCTTGCCATGTGGTCCTGCAACCAACGCGATTGTAGTTGCTAACAGCCCACTAGTACCCAACAATGGGTACTATATACAGGCTCTGAGGAAATTTTCTTCCTTATGTATAATCTATTGTATTTTTGTTTAGCCTGTATTTAGGCATATGTAAAGATACTATTATGAAGGACCCAGCATCCTTTGATGACTGAGTGAAAATCTGGCCCCTTTGAAATCTGTGTAAATTTTGCTTTCAGCTGCAGCGAACAGAGAATTTCCCCCAGTCTGCATAAGTCTCCCTAAGTAATTCACATGACTTGGGTCCAAAAGTAAGGGAATACTGTGTTTACCAGTGACTGGAAATGTCATTAATTACTAGAACTGGATCCAAATGTAAAACCCAAAATATGATAGCAGATATGGTAGAGGCCTTCTCGTGATCCCTTCCTCCAGCCTGCCTACAGCCTACTGCATTTCACTCTGTCACAGCTCCCGCTGTTCATCTCATAATAGGGGAGAATACATATTATTTGGGGCAGCAAATTTGACTCCTTTCAAAGCTAGCCCAGCAAGCCCTGGGGGTCACTCCTGGCATGCACAGAACCCGTCCCATAGATTTGACAGAGACAATACCGAGGACCTGCTGCTTTCCTTTGCAACTCTCCCACTCATTTCTTCACAAATCTCTTCTTTCTGATTTGCATTAATAGAGTGGAACATATAGGCCAGGGCAACTAATCTACTGTAATAATATTTTAATTAATAATTAGATATAGCTTGTTCTCTCAAGATGAAAATATTTCCATTATGACTAAATCTTTATTCTGGAAAAAGGCTTAAATATCACGAATCATGTTATGAGCCATCACTCAAGGGAGTAACAAAATTCAGGTGTTTAACAGAGTAAATCTTCCAACAAAGCAAAAGTATACTTACGCAGCGTGTCAGTGGAAGTGAGTACAAATTCCCATGAACCACAATAAAGCCAATATTCCACCTCACCTCTTCCAGCTCCTGCTCTAGGGCCAGGTATCTCTAGGTGAAAACAGCTTGTGTAAATATTCCCCTGAAATATGTATGGAGGATGATCCTCTTCCAAGTGAGTAAGGAAGACAAGGAACATTTTTGTGTTTGGTAAAAAAAAAAAAAAGAGAAAGAGAGAGAGAAAGAGAGAGAAGTGCCACCAAAATTCAGTTTCTATCTGTTACAGATTGATTTCGTAGATGATTGGGTGGTCATATTGAATTGTACATATTGTGTTTTATTCTTTCTTTCCCAGGTGGTGTTTATGCTGAAGCTTTCAGCTATTAACAGCTGACTGCAAGTAGAGTTGCTACCATAGAAAACCTGGCTTTGCATCTGACTTTAAATTCAACACTAGCTTGGGAAGAGTGTCATACGAGAGTCAGCTAATCTCATTTCACTTTCATGGTGTTTCTAGATGCCTGGTTGAAGATTAAAACACTCATGAAACCAGCTACAGAACTTAGCAATCAAGATACCACTAAACAAGTTTATTCCTGATCTGAAATATCATTAGAAAATTTGGGAGATTAGAGTACGTTACATACGGTATATATTTGTCTTTATTTTCTACATATTCATCTGAAAGGTTAATGAAAATGCAGATGTAGTGGTTCCTTTATATGGGTTTACCTTCCATGAGTGCCAGTTTTCAGGCTAATTGATTATGTCAGAAGCTCTATAAATATCAATAGCATATGGAAAGGTTAAGCTGAGGTCTCCACATAACTGGATTCATACTCTTTATTGATGGTACAACCATTATCCAACCATAATGGAAGTGCTTTGAGTGTGAAATAGAGTAGAACGTTAGCTAATTTTCACCAATGACTGACTGGAGGACTTGGACTGAATGACTGAATTCTGCAAACTAATGAACAAATGGATGATGCATAATGTGTAAACTAAAATTAAAATTTCAGAAATCAAGGATAATGTAGGGTATAAAGTATGTCATCATCATTTTGCCAGTCATAGTTTAGTATTATTTATGATGCTCTTTAATTTCCTCTGAAATAAACAGTAGCAGGCTGTGTTAGAGTAACACCTTAAAAATAAGAGAAGGTACTCAACATCCTGCTACTCATCTTTCACTAACAGATATGAAGATACCTGTTTCCTTAGAAGAATATTAAGGGTCAGTTCTTTGTAAACATAATTCTACTGTGCTATCTTTTTTGAGCATGTTAACAGCAATTTTCAGAAGGGCCTTATTTTTTTCTTTTAGTTTTTCTCCTTTTAGTACCTCCTTTTCTGTAGGATACGGAGGAATCAATCCAGCCCTTAAGTGTCATTTCCCTGGTAGCTCTGAGTAGCAGAGCAGTGTGGTGATCTCGCCATCATTGCTCCCCGGCATATCCAGTGGCTGGGCAGGAGGGAGACAGCAGCTTCGCCAATAGTTGCAAATATGTCTGGCAAAGAAACCTTGGGCAATTTATGATAAATCTGAGCTGTTTCCTACTGAAGTTCCACATGCTGTGGGAGAACTGGAGAGGCATATTTGAGAGGCCACATGCAGCAATAACTCTGCTTTCACACTTTCGGCTGGACTGTACATGCTGCAGTTCACTCGCCGCTCTGCACTCTCCTCAATCCAAAATGTTCTGCATGTTGGACAGTTTTGGAAGGAAGAGCAAGCCCTGAGCTTCACTGCAGTTAAAAGTTAACTTCAGAGCAGTGCTTTGAAAATAAAACCACCGCACATGTGACAAAATTTTCTAACCACCTAGCAAATGCAGCTGAAATTCAGCTGAAAATCCTTTGCATTTTCAACTCAGGAGTCAATACAGTGCTTATTTCAGTAAGTGGTATGGGACAGTGGTTTGGCTTTTCGCATTAGGAATGAAAAGAAATGCTCCTGTCTTAGCAGTCCGTATATTTTCCTTGCACAGAGAAACAGATAGGAAGCAATTGCAATTCATTATACTCTGATTATGACTATGCTCAGACCTCAAAATGTATCTGTGGTTTGCCATATAAATTTCCCTTAAATGCAGTATATAAAAGCAATTAGAAAATCCTGTTTTCTTTTGGTTTAAAAAGATTACTAGAGAGAATTTAGGGGAAAACCAGATATAATCAATTCCATCTTTAACATCTGTTTCTGACTGTGCTCTTGCATGAAGCTTCATGTGAGAGTAAAATTCCTATACCAGTGAAATCAACAGCAAAGTTCCTACTGACTTTATCCCAATTGATTAGGCTATTACTTCAGGGCCAGACTTCTCCACCCTCATACACATATTCCACATAATCTCACCCAAATCAGTGTGCAGGAAGATGTACTTCACTGTGACCCTGATTCTCAAAAAAGTACTGTGTCATCCAATTGATACAGAGTTTATATCTATCTTACATTGGTTTCTTCTACAGTTGAGAAGTCATGAGTGACTTTATGCCAAATTTACTTTTATTATTTGCTAAGCATTGTCCGCAGCAGCCTTTGAACTCCAGCAGCTAACCACAAATGGAGTAGCCCTTGCATGGGAAAGATAAACTGCCGCAAGCCATGACAAGCGCAGCCAGTTCCCCAGTGTGGACTGGAGGTGACCCACAGCCATCCTACCATTGAACAGCTTCAGTCATACTGTTGAGCGGAGACAGTAGCTGATGGGCCAGGTCCAATAGTGGAAATACAAGAAAATCTTGATTAAATGTATGACTACAGATGCTCTCGCGTTCCTCCCTCCCAGATTTCATTGATCTTTTACAACTGAAAAGTGGAGAATTTACAGTGGACAAAAAAGAGGAAAAAAAAAAAAGCTGACTTAACTTCTACTAAGAGTGGGGAAGAAATCTTTTAGCTTTCGACAAGAGTATAATATGATATGCTTGATGATTGTCATCCAGACCAGTTGAAAATGAAAGGTCAAATCCAACTCATTTTAGTCATGTAAAGAACCATACAAAGTCAGTTTGACTAATGTTCTTCAGGGAGAGAAATTTAGCTTTCAGCATTATCTGGAGAGAAAGAAAGTGTAAAGCCATTGCTTCCTCAGAATTACAGTTAAAGACACTAAAAAGAGATTTACAAATGACTTTGAATTCCTCCAGTTAAAAAAAGTGCTAGTTTGACTGAAGTAGCTGAAGAGTACATTAAGGCCCAGATTTTCCTGAGGTCCAGCAAAGCTTTAGTCCCAGTGGCAACACCACTTACTCTTGAAGCAAATGCTGTAGTCCCGCATAGACTGGGGCTTCATCAGTCCCCTAAATGGAAGAAAGTTACTGGGAAATACATCTAAGAAACCAGACTACACAAATTATCTCTAAAAATAGCAGTATTAATAAAATTCTGGTTTACTAAATACTGCTGTTTTCTATTGAGAAATGTGAAGGTCATGAGAAAAGTCACTGCTTTACCAAATTTTGAAAGTAACATAAAGAGATTGCTATGACATGAATCCCATGATTTCTGAAAGCATCCCCAAATCCTCGTAAATAGATAATACAATGCCTATGTAATTGTGAAAATGCCCCTGCTTATGAACTGTGCTTAAACAACCTTCTACTACCCTAATTAGATTCACAACGTACCTATATTGCAAAGGGTTGTTTTCTCTCTCAATTAGTTGAAAAGGATTAGACACACTGATAGATAGTACTAAATGCTAACGGGCCAGATCCTAAAGCCGCTATGCTGTTTTCATGCTGTCATTGTGCAGGCATTGATTTCACTAGAGTGCTGAGGAAAACTTGAATATGAACATCAGTATGCAGCTCAATATTTTATGGGTTTTCTTGTCTTGGCTTTTAAAAATATTCTCCCTCTACTATTCTTTAGCCAGAAGAGTAAAAAGAGCTAGTTCAACACTGACTTCAAAAAAAAAAAAAAANGACAGTACAGAGGCTTGAGGAAATACAAGTTTGTACGTGTGCTTTTTTGTCATCTCTAATGGCAAAATTAAAATTAGTTCCCAATTAAAAGAGAAAAGCCCAAGTACAATCTGAGAACAGCAGATAAAGGGTGGCATGAAGGGAAGATTATTAAGCAGCATAGTATAACAGGACCCCAGGTGCAGAAGGGCCTCATTATACTCACATTCTTGTGCTGCAACATACAGACGTACAGTAAACCAAAAAAAAATATTCCAAAGCACAGTTTTACACAGTGGCTACACTTGAGAGGAGTACATGTTTTTTGAAGACAGACCATAACAACTTGGTTTTTACTTCCAAAATACAGTGGCACATTAATTGCTTGATCAGCCAAATGAAACTAAATGTAATTAAGACTAGTGTGGGGTTAATTTGGTCCATAATTATGTTATATAAAGTAAATGAAAATTGTTTCTTTCCTAAATTGCAATTCATTAAAATTATAGATATTAAAATAAGATACTATAAAATTACATGAAGCATGTACACATTAATAGCCATTAGTAATAGCTTGATATTTCTATCTAAGCAACAGTTTATTAGAATGCCAAAAGGTTATATTTGACAACTCACATGACTGATTTTTTTCTCATCCTTTCTGCTCCTCCAAGAAATTCAGTCTTACTACACACGTAACATATGCCATGTCATATTTAAGCATGTTAGTCATATTAGTTTTACTTTTAGATTTGTTTTAAAGATAATAATTACTGTTCATTAAAATACTTAAGGTCTTCAGCTGTATCTCTGGAATGAACGACACCAACCTCAGAGCCTCAAAAGGAAGTCAGTGCTGCTTCTTCCAGCACAATACAGGGCTTTGTTTTGGGCACAGGAGGTTCTTGGTATTAGGCAAATGCAGACTTAGATCCTCTTGCTTTCAGTTTAACTTAAGCATAAATTTAAAACTAAGTCCATGCTTAATGGTTTTGTTATGCTTTAGTAGCTTTTCAGAAGGGCTTGAGTATTTCGTAGAATTAGAGACACCGGCTCTGCACATTGAAATAAATGGCGATGGTCATGGAGAGCAGGTTCTGACCTGTACCTGTTATAAGACGAAATATCCCTGGGTATTTCTACAAAGACTTGCAAACTTCACATTTTGGCTACTCTTATGAATAGATTTCCCACTGTTTCTTTTTCTGAAATTTTTCCTTTTGGGGACAGAAAATATTCAGCAACAACATCTTAATGTCAGATACAAAGAGCGACTGAATCGGCACTTTAAAAGTCATAGCTTCCATGTGATTTTTGAGCTGGTAATGAATGGTGGACACCAGAAATGTATGTGGTATTTTCAGTTCTTGTGTACATAAGATAACAAGCTACAGACGCAATACTCATTTTTCATGCACCCAGGATTCTCAGTGAAATCAATTGCTGAATAGGAAATGCAGGATGAGAGTTGTTATTAGGGTCCTGCTTCTTCAACTCCAATATGACCAAAGTTAGAGTAAAAGACATAAAACCTCTAGCTGCATTGCACAGCTGGGTATCATATTTAACCATGAGGATTAGGATATAATCCTATTTTTTCTGAACAGTCTATATTTCTGAAGTACTCAGTCCTTGCATGCTCAGGATCTTGTGTTATGTTCCTTGAAAAGCTGTGAGCAAGTAAGTTTTATTCAAATGTCCTGCAATTGTTTTCTTATTTGCATGAAATATTAAGGCATAATTTGTTAAAGAAAGAAACCATTACTATTGCTATGTCTTGACATGTGCTTTTATAATTGTTTTGTATGTACTGCCGGTAGATTTGCAAACTTAAAATAACATTTATTTTTAAAATAAACCAGGTATATCTTGTTTAGTTGCTAGAATCATGTTATGGTCTGTGACAGTAAATACATTTGTGTATCAGTCTTAATCATTAATTCCAGTAATTGAGCATTTCATAAAAGCGGTTTATAAACTGATGATAAGAGATCAGTACCCTAAAATATTAGTTATACAGGTACAAAACATTAATACAGTCTCATTTAATAAGCTGACCAATAATAACATTAGGAAGAATATCTTAATGCCGATATCTTACTTTCAACAAATTAAGAGAGATGTTTTGCAATATTTAATTGAGTAAATCTCCCAGTGGCTTCAGTAAAAGTTGTGCTTGATTAAGGACTACAGAATTTGGCCTTAATAATATTTTATCATTTATGCATGGAAATGTGGAGTGATAACAGTTATTAGCATTCTAGGTATTCCATTTTGCTCATGCAAATTATTCTGCTATTAAATAGTGGGTCAGGGTGTATTTAATACCCCCAAATAGTTATGTATATTTAACAGAGAAATGACAATAGAAAAAAATGGATTTAGTTTAGTTGTTGAGCTGCTATGTAAACCAATTATCTATCCTGAGGGAAACAGTTCTGTCTACAACTACTTAGGCTCTAGGGCCTATTACAAATCCTGGAGTGGGCTGTTGTTTCAGTTCTCAAGGGAATCTGCCACGTCACACTGGAAATAGTTGACAATAATTAGAAAGCCTGCTTCTGCCAGTATTGCACACATTTTTAATACCTTTCTAAGTGTTATGGGAGATAATATACAAGGTTTTTAGAATTCCAGTCAGACTAAGGTGAACCATGGAAAGGACAACTACACAATAGCCCCAAACTGGACTGTGACAGGCTAATTACTGTGGCTTCATTATTAAACCTCTTTTTGCATAGGTCACCTGGGAAGTGTAATTAAAAATGCATTATTGGTGTATATTTTTATTGAAGCAATTAAATTAAAAAGGCAAAAAAATAATTATTTGACGAGCAAATAATAATGTTGGTCAACAGCGTTTATCTAAGAAAGAGAGAACATGTTAGTGGTTCATTAGCAGTAAATGTGCTAACTGGAATGCCGTTTGAAAAATGAGCCATAGAACAGCTTTTAAATACTCAGATTAAAGGATTTATAATGTCAGGTTTAACACAGAAATTGTAGATAGTATTACATTGCCATGAGTAATAGCACCTTTAATCTGACTTAGTAAAATGATTTACTACACATGGTGTGCTTTTCACAATTAGGCAGCTATATATCTATATAATATCTAACCTCTATATGAGCCATATATAGGGATGCCAACACACATATATTTATATGTAGGCGGACATGCACAGGTATATGTAGGGATATGCAGATTCTGTAAAACTGTACAGCATCTGCTGTAGAAAAGACTTTTTGCCAAAACTTACCTCAGCAACGCAGCTCTCAGGGAGCCCTCTTTAGCTGCTTTTTAGACCTTCCTGCTGTGGAGTCGTGGAGTCTTAGAGATGCCCTGGAAGCACAAGGAGATGCAAGGGGGTGCCCCAGGAAGGCAGTAGGATCACCATGCTCTTGGTGGGGGTTTCCTGGACTGCAGTGGGTAGGTAATCCACTGCCGGGCAGAGCACTGCTGTGTGTACACCAACCACCTGTACCACGCATATGCTGTAGGGCCAACTCTTTCCAAAAACACTGGATTGATTGAATATATGCTTGACAGTTATTTCTCATGTGTCAAGGAAGTCTGGTATGTCCTGAGCGTATCATGATGTCTGTGCAGCTCAAGCTCTCTACAGGACATACGCAGTAGGGTGGATGCTTTTATGTTAGGCTGTTTGTAGTCTGTGAAGTTATCTGCAGATGCACAAAGGACATATTTGAGACTCTTGAAAGCATATTCAGTCTTTCTCATACAGAACCCATTTGGTCTCCCTCATCATTGCCCACCACAACTGCACACGGAGCTCAGGATGTGGATGTACCGCAGACTTACATAGCAGCCTAATATTTTCTGTCTTCTATTCTACTTCTGATAACTCCGACCTTTCTCCTTGCCTTTTGGCTGTCAATATGCTGACACTGCCAAAAGACTGATGGTCCTCTAAAATCTCTCTCCCGAGACGAGTAACTTAGAACCTCTCCTCCTGTAGATGCTCTTAAGGCTCCTTTCCTCCAAGTATTTACCCTTCGTTTCATGTATTATTTTATTGTTAAGTCACTCATAAGACCTTTCCAGAACACTTTATACATAGATTTAATCCTAAATAATTCTCATCACCTGTAAACTTTACCAACTCACTGCTTAACACTTTTCCAGATAATTTATGAATATGTTGAACAGCACAATCCCAGCACAGATCTCCAGAGAATTCTGCCAGTAATCATCCTTCTTTGTGGAAACTGACCACTTGTTGTTGCCCTTTGTTTCCCTTCTTTTCACCAGTTGCTAATCCTGAGGAAAACCTTCCCTTTAGCCCATGACTAATCTTCAAGTTTTTGTTTCTCTAAGAGCCTTTGGTGAGGGATTTTATTGAAAGTCTGTTGAAAATCCAGTCACACTGTATCAACTGACTGTGTTATCCACACATACATTGATGTGATCTAACAACTATAAAAGATTTTGGGGCATGACTGCTGCGCAAAAGGTAATCTTGACCCTCTTCCCATACTAGTAGTGATTTTTTCTTGTGGTCTGTACGTATTTAACCTGATGCAGAAATGAACTTCCAGGACTGCAGTTACTCGGATCATTTGCAAGGATTTTTTGAAGTTTAAAGTCGTAGTAGTTGCATTTTGTTTCTCTGCCTCTGTGGCTGCTTTAAACCAAAGCACTATTACTGTTTGATTTCCTGTACAGACTCTCAGACAACTTGGGTGAATATCATCTCACCTTCGCAATTTCTTTTTGTCCCAGTTTGCTAACATCTTCTAAAATTTTCTTAAATGCTTTTTTTTTTTTTTTTTTTTTTGGTACTGATACCGCAGTTTGCTACAATTCCCCAGTTCCTTGCCTCTCCACATTGGCACAGGAGTAAAAGCCTTCTGGTGTGTTTTCAGAGAGTTCAAAATCCAAATATGCTGGAGGGGGAGCTTTCTTTCTTTCTTTTTCTTTTTCTTGCTTTTTCTTTCTTTCTTTCTTTCTTTCTTTCTTTCTTTCTTTCTTTCTTTCTTTCTTTCTTTCTTTCTTTCTTTCTTATGGCTTTGAGTTCTCTTTTTACATACCTTTGCAATTTTTCTCACCCTCCCTAAGTTAAACTTCCAGATTTGGGCAGTATCTACTTTCCCTTGGCCTCGTATAACTTTGAGAATTTAGGAGTTACTGTAGTTTGAGGAATTAATTCAGTGTTTTCAGAATAAGGTTGCATGTGCTGCTTACTACTCATCACAGACACAGACTTAAATAGATCAAGTTTCTTAATGAAAATATCCTTCCTTATGACCATGATAATCTCTTTCTTCAGGTATATTTTATCCCACCCTAAATACTATTGCCACATTTCAGAATAGAAAATTTACAGACAGGTAAATATCTACAAAAAAAGGCCATGTTCAGCACTATAAATACAAATGTATTATGCAGTGACCTTCAAAATAGCAAGGCCTGATCCTCCTGTCACTGAAGTCAAGGGAGTTTGCTGTTGGTCCTCCCCTTTACAATAGAACATTGTTATAGCAGAGCACTGAAACTTTCTCATCAATAAACAAGGAGTGACTCTTTTATTACTGCATTTGATTTGAAGACTTTTTCAAGAATAATGAAGTATGTCTAATGGTTATATCCTTTCTAAAAATAATCTCTTCCAGACGTTTCTCCTCCTATTTCTCATACATGTATGCATGTATGTATGACTGTACCAAAACCAAAAATAAGCTTCTGCCTGTTTTTATAATTTTCATTCCTAACATGAGAGCAGAACTTGCCCCAATTTAAAAAAAATGCCTAAATCTAAAAACAAATTAAACACACATAAAGTTCTGTTACTAGTCAGATCAAAACCCTAAGGGTTGCATTCTATATTGAATTACACAAGTGTTACTCCAGTTGGAGTCAGGACTGGAGGGCAGAATTCAGCCTGAAATTGTAAACAAGAAAGATCTGAACTGAGCCTCTGCTTTCCTTAATATGCGCTAGTGTGTACCAAGATACTGTCAGGGCCTCTTTTTTGGGAAAAAGAGCAAGAAGCAGAAATCAGTGAGCAACTGGGGAAAGATTTCTCCAGAATGGAATTTGCTGTCTCGATGCTTTGGCAAAAAAGGTTTTGTTAAAGCGAAGAATCCTGTGTTTTGAGACTCCCAAACTGAGCTTGTTTTGAATTACCCCTTTCCGCTGTGTGTCTTTCTCAGCTATGCTTCTCTTTAGCTGCCCATCTTGTTGTGGTCCACCTTTCCCTCACCCTTTTCTGACACCAAGTCCAGACCCACTCCTTTCTTGACACCCACAAGAAGTGGGACAGCAGTCGACAGTGCTCTCCTTGCACTTGTTTCAAGGTTCAAACATTACTTGGGTTTTCATTAAAGAAGTTGTGGCTTTTTCTTCTGGAAGTGTTTTTCTTTCTCACACGACATCCTCTCTATGCTTTAACTCAAGTTTGTAATCTCAGGGGCTGCTTTTCTTTTTGGTAAAGGACTTAGCACATTTTCGAGTACTGCAGAGATCTGAGCAGAGAGTGCCCACAAAAAAACAGGTATTACAGAAAGGTTTACATTTTCACAGTGCACCAACTTGTTCTTCTGCACATCTCCACAGTTTGGGAAGCTTCTGTGGTTAAACAGACACTTGAGCCAGACAGATCTATATGAATCATCAACTGCTCATTCCTCTTGAGCACGTTAAGGTGTAAGTTATGGCACGGGGTGGGAAAGAGGGGCCAAAGCTGGAGGCAGAAGAATGTTATATTTTAAAGATTTATATGTATGGCTAAGGTGAAAATTAAAATAAGCTGATATTAAACGAAAAACAGAGCATAAGACAAGGCTGGCATTCATGTAGTTGCCACAGAGGATGCTGTACAGACAGTTACCATTTTAGCGTATGAGTGGTCTTCCTGTCTCGCAGAATGGAGCCATTGTTGGTATCAGCAGTCAGTCATGGCTGGACAAAGGGCAGCATAGGGGTGCAAGCCACAGAAAGGCAATGCTATGAAGAGTGGGGGATTACTTGAGAAGACTGTGCAAAGCACCTATTTTGTGCTACTGTTGAAGAATCAGTGCTCCAGAAGATGTTAATCAGGAATTATGACAATGTATTATTCCATCTTTTATCATCTCACATGTGAACAGAGGTGATTGATGTATGTTTTTAAAAAAGAATATTTTCTGAGTATACTGTCTGAAGGTTAGTAGGGGCTTTAACAGTGTTTGAGTATGTTCATGAAAATTATTTTTTCAGCTTGCCTGCATACACATTCAGAGGCACAGTACCATTGAATGTGCTGTTTTTAAAAGTCAACTCTAATGGACCTGAGATGTCTGATGGTCACCACTGTCTCCCATGTGAGAAGCTTGGGAGACATGGCAGCATGATATACTGCTCGGTTTACTTGGGTTTAGGATCCCTCACAGAAAGTGTCATCCTCTTTCCCAGTGCAACTGTGACCTACTGGCCCAAATACCTCATCTGATCTCAGCTGCTATGATATCTTAGAAATAAATAGGACTTGTGCTAGCCATGCAGTGATCCTCATCTTTGAAATCTCTACACACCCAGCTTCATTCTGACATTAGAGAAGGTCTAGTAACCATGCAAAAAAATGTTAGCTCTCTCTAATATGTGATAAAACTATAATAAATGTAGAAATTGATGGAATGAGGAGCAAATGATTATGGGCATTGTTAGGCAATGCACAGGTTCAGAGAAGATGAACTTTTCCTTTTCAAAAGTTCTAAAACTATCCCTAAAAGTTTAACTTTTAGTTCTGAGCATTTCTTCTACGAAATAACTGGAAGAAAAGTACTTCAAATGAGAGGTAACTATTAACCTGTAAGTCAAGGGTTATTTTTTCTTTTCTTAGGAAAGCAGTAAAGGCTGACTTTTTCCATTCTGCATGATATGTGGTACTATACATGGCAGCTGCAACATATTTCTAATCCTAAATTCTGATAGTTTATTGCCATTGTGGGAGAAGAAGGATTTGGTCCTTGCTCTAGCATTCCAGGTGTCTGAGAGATTTGCAAGAGCTGTGAAAAAGGGAAAAGCGATGTAAAGAACATGACATTTCTGGAAATATCATTTTGATTTTGGTCATGAAGGAAGAGGAATGGATGGTTAAGGTCATCTGCTGAACTGGCATTTCAGTGCTTGGGCAAGCAGAGAATCAAGCAGACAGACTTTTCAGTGTCATGGGTTAAATTACTGCTTTGAAGTGCGGCACCACCATATAACTTACAGGTCTAAGTACATGCCTAGTTCTCTCCAGTCTTACTAAACTTGTGGTTTTCATTCTTGGTTATTTTGTGTCATACTGCTGACCCTGGAGAGAACAGACAACTTTATCCTGTTTTAAACTTTCTGCAGTTGCTTAGGGAAGTGCAGGGGATCCACAGTGGAAGCTAAGCTGGAGGTACAGTCTTCCAGCTCGTCAACAAATCAGTTGGTCACTAGTATGGCAGCAGTCTGCTTGAATATAATACGTAGAGTCCCAGCTACATGAAATCCAGAGAGAAGAGCGCATACACAGAATAGAATTTCTTACTATGTCTATTTAATTGAACTACCTTCTCTACAAATCTTTTGCATTTTCTCTTTTCTTTTCAAACTCACAAGTATGCAGATTTTAAGGCAAAAAAAATGGAATACTGTAGTTATCTATTCTAATCTCCTCCTTTTCCACCTAACATAAGACACAGAACTTCCCTGAATTAATTTCTTCTTCTAGTCTTATACCTATGCTTGAACTGAATATATCTTTCAGAGAAATATCCGGATCTTAATATTTTATGGTGAAAAAAAGTCCAGTGCAGTCCTGGCTTGCACAATGCCTAATTACCCACATTGTTAAAAATACAAGCCCTATGTCTAATCTGAACTTTTCTCAGTTCTGTTTCCAGACATTGGATCTTATCATATCTTTCTGCTAGACTGAGGAACTGGCAAGTACTCTTGCCCATGTAAATAACCACACATTTGAGAAAATGTGCTCTTTTGACCTTCTCTCTGGTAAGTTCAGAGTCTTACCTCTGCTGCATTGGTAGCAATTCCCAGATTCAGACTTGAGCAAATATCTCAGGCCAAACTGGTGGTTCTGTACTATAGGCCATCCCTTGCCTCTGACTCATGTCATTTAACTCCATACTTCACTATGGCAGAGGGAAATACAAGCTTGACAGCAATCCCACTGGCCTTTCTCACACCAGAGATGTTTGCAGAGACAGACTTAGTGTAAGGATGTGCTTCTGAGGGCAAGGAGAAATATCTGTTTTGTTCATTCTTGGCTATGTGCATAAAATACAGTAGCTTCCAGACTGTGATTACTGACACGAATTTATTAGCCAGGGTAACAATTTGCAACTTTTTATCTGCACCTGTGTCTTTTTCTTCATTTGTCCCAGGAGTATTGACAGGGGCTTCTCTATAAATTGTAATTGTACAGCCAGTAGTGGTGAAGCTCAAGAACATCAGGTTTTCTAAAACACTTCAAGAACTTTTTCCAATAGAAAAAGTAGTAGATTCACCCCAAACTAGACACAGAGAGTCGACAGAAATATGGCAGAGATGATCAGGACTCTGGACTCAAGTGTGAACTGAGTTAACAACATAGCTTTACCACCAGCATTTTTAATCTTCGCATTCATGTTTTGTGGCTTTTCAGTCTTTCTCCTACATCTTTTCTGAACCCTCTCTGACTTTTTAGAATAAATTCCTTAAAGTGTGGACAGCAGTGTTGGATTCCAACAGCACAGGCTCCAATATCAAGGCAATATAACCTTCAACTATTTTCCTTTTTATTTCATTGAATCTAATCCCTCCTCATAATAGCCACAATGGCTACTCATAAACAGCTCATGTTTAGCTGAGTATCTGCCATTAAGATTACTTCTTTTCTAGAAATATTGCCTTAAAATCTTACAGTCCAAAATTCCCTTCATCTAAATATGACCTATATTTTCTTCTAGATGAACAGCCTTTCACTGTTGGCATTGAAGCACATATTTGACTGTGCCAACTCTCTATTCTGTGCAGATCCTGTTATATCAGTGACCTGCTTTTGTCTTTATTTATCACTTCTTAGTCTTTCCTTTATCTGAAAATTTTATCAGAAAGTATGCAAATAGATGTTTTCCACAGGTTATTAATAAAAAATGGGACAATGTGGGGAAAAATCCCAGTGAGATTCTACTACAAAGATAACCTGCTCAATGATACTTTCCCACTTACAATGAGACTTCAAGAACCATCAGCTGATGTTTAACTTACATAATATGAACAACAGTTATTTCACATAGTTCTAGAACCCCAATTCAAATGTTCAAAAAAACACATCAAATGCTTCATAAATACTATTACATCAACAATATTGTTGTTATCAAGCAAATTTGTATTCTCATCAGATAATTTGAGAACAACTGTCTGCCATAAACTGAAGAAGATCAACATTCATTAAATTCTGTTGTTTAATTCTTCAAAACAAGAGGAGAGTCACCCCATTACTTCTTGGTATAAGCAGGACTGTACCTTGTAGTGTTTTTGTACACAGCCATTTTCATCATAGTAATAGCAAACTTTATTAGCACTTACTGAAAGCTAAGCAAGGAATTACTGAGATATTCTGTACTTAAGCTGAGAAGAAGCTTCTGTACGGTCTGATTTCTTTTTAAATGCTTTTTAATAACCTGAAATGGAGAAGACTTAAGGTTTGTATGGCTCCCTCCAATACAGCAAAAGTGGCATATCCTTTAAATAAAATCACTTCATTCCTTATCCTTTGATAATGTTTTCTTAGTGGCTTGAAGGATGAACTCTTAAGGTTGAAGTCCTGCAGTATTTCTTTAGAAACCATGGTAATATTCAGAACCTCTTTGCATTTACTTTTGCATCTCTGTGCTAAGCAAATCAAACTGACGCCTTCATTTCGTTTGAGTAATAGCATGGTAATAAGTTAATGAAAAGCAAGATGGAGAAGGGTGCGAAGGAATATTAATGATAGCTATGTATTTGCATGTACAGAATATTTATGCAGTGCAATAATACTTGAGGTAGTGCATATTACTGCAATGTGTATGACGACCCATGAATCTATAATGTAAGCATATACGGATGAGGAGAGCATGTGCGTATGTGTGAGATAGACCAAGCAGGAGAGCAGAGGGTGTAAGCCAAAACAGAAGTCAGAGCAGAATGAGTTCCTGTGCTGGGATGGGGAAGCTGGGCCACTTTTCAGCAGTAAAACCGTATCTCTGGGAAAAGCTGGCTGCTGGCATAGAGGAGTAAGTGACCTGGTGTCTTGACTTCAAACAGCTGGAACTTACAAAGCTTTATGGTCTTCCAGGAGAGGGTTAGCATTAACAGCGTGCTCAGTGTGCTTTTTTTGCTAGGGAGCTGGAAAGGTTCTACCTCCCGCACGAGGGTCTCAGTCCAAATGGGGAAAAGGTGGCTGTCATCAGGCATCTCTGACTGTCCATCCTCATCTTCCAAGGCTTCTGCTGTCTGTGAATGCTCAACCTGAGCAGCTTTTCAGTGAGAGACACTGATATAATGGCTTGGAGGTGCCAACTTTTGACTATTTCCCCCTCCATGGCTATTGCTAACTCTTGCTCTGTGTTCTAATTCTACCTTTTAGCAATGGCCTCAGTCTGCTGCTGACTGGTTTGCCCAATCTTGGGTTTCTTCAGTCACCTTTGGTGGTTTGGCTGGTGATGCTGTAGGACAGAAGCTGTACCACACTTGGCAAAACAAACTCCACCTCCGCAGTTCGGCTCAGTTAAACTACCGGAATTCAAGGAGCAAAGTAACTATGCTTGCAGTTACTTATTTTTCTCTTTACATGTATCTTGCATTTCTTGTCCCTAAGTCAAATTTGACACAAGTCGAAAGAAGCCAGTGTCATTAATATCTGATGCATCCCCATGTGCAAATAATTGATTCATGGAGCTGTGGCTAGAGGAGTCTACTACGTATCGTCAGCTCTGACCTTCTGCATAACCCAATATGTTACAGCTACATCAGAAGCCACTTAAGGCCACATAGTTACCCCAACAGTAAACTCAATAACTTCTGCTTGACTAGAGTGTAACTTCCTTGAAAGAACAAACTATTGATCAGTAGATACGAAGACATGGTACTGTTTGGAGGACAGCTAGGTATTTATTTTATATGTAGTCTCTTGCTCATTTGAAGTTGTCTGGCTTCTGCTTGCAGTCACAGCTTCACATTCAGTTTGTCTACACTAGATTAAAGAGCTTTTTAGAGTCTCGTTTTCTCCCTGTAATCAAATTTGTCACCTCAAACTGTTGCATCCAGAAGAAAATCCATCAATAAAGGTAGGAAACAATCAACACCTTCGTTACTGCTTTTATCAGAGAACAAAAGAAAAAATGAACATGGAGATTCAAATAATGAAATCTGTTGAGCCCGTGGAGTTCTTCATCGAGATAAGGGCTGGTGTCCTGCTCTTGGAAAGTCTGCAGCAACTTTATCATGCTGAAAATTACTGGTGCCAAAACAAAGCACTTCACTTTCTAGAGCAGGCAGCTTCATAACTGTTACATGTGCAAAAGCGCCATATGTATATATTGTGTAAAGTAATTCAGCTCCATCTCATATGGTTGGTATAATTTTAATTGCATGGTAAAACATGAGAGTATTTCTAGAAGCAAAAGGCAGTTGGGAACACCTGGCTCCTTATGTTCAGTATATAAATTTGTTCATTTTCAAGATGAACTGCTTATTGAGAGAGAAATCATAGCTAAGAAGTCCAAGAACTGACTTTACAATCTGATGAACTTCTATAGTTAATTCACTTTAAAATTCTTTTTTATTTTTTTCCAGAATTCTACTAATTCCTAGCAAAATCATTTAAAAATACAATCTCATACTTTTGGAAAGGAAACTGGTTTCAAAACCTTTCCCAAAGGTGGCGAAGTCATCCCTGTAGTTTGCCTTATTTTCTGTCCAGCCTGGTTGGATTTCAGAATACATATGTAGAAAGTATTCCTGTATGTTCATGAGAAAGACCAGACAATATAGCTGAGCTCTTACTTTTATAGTTTTTCAATATCCCCTGAAGTCACACGGGTCTATGGAATGTTTTTCATATCATGAATAGGAAAAAAAAATACAGCATCAAAAAAGTAATTTCTCAGACACTTCTTTATAGACAAGCTCTAGCCGTCACCCTTAAATACGCAGCGCTAGAAACTCCTGACAGCTCCCGCAATCTCTGAGACGGGGCTGGACCACTCAGCAGTGGTCGCCTCGGTAACCGACATGGCCTCCGTGCCAACAAAAAGCAGCCGCAATTTCCCCTTTTCCAGGATTCCTGCATCATTCACAGGCGGCCGCTGCACCCTTCCTCAAACTGACCTGAGCAGGGGCTGGAAACATGTCCGGAAATAAGACTGCACCTCCGGATGTGCTGGGCGATGAAGGGTTAATCTGATCAGGAGTTTCAGATGTTACAGCTTCATTTGTTCACAGCTTGGCCAGGGTGGCTGTAATACTCACAACCACTAATACACAATATGTACATACATATATATTTATTTGCATTAGTGTATGTGCAATGTGTTCTTATAATATGTACAATACAAAACATTAAAAGCACTAAGACTATCTGGAATACGTAAAAATGCATTTTGGCCCTTTTATTTAGTCACTTCGGCTGTTGGGAAGATGACCAGTTGTTTTTTCATGCCAATTTCAGAACTTTTCACAATGAAATCTGCTGCTCCACATACAGCAGACCTGGGTTTTCTCAATATCTGACCACTTCATATGGGAAAAAAAAAAGAAAAAAAAGAAAAACCAGAAACTCTTAAATCACTTTTAGTCTTTGTTGAACAATGTGAGCTTATTAAAAATAAAAATCATCCTGCTGAGAAACGCAGAGTAAGAGGCATATGAGGAAGGTGCAGCAGCTCTGAGGGCTGGTCGGAGGCTGTGTGCATGCAGCCAGTGGCTGTGGTTGGGAAGGAGGAGCGCTCCTTCCTGTGGGAGCAAATCCTGACTCAGAAACTTGCCTGCGCCCAGAAGGGACTTGTTCTGTGATACAAGTGCAAACAGTACTGATTGCATCTCCCCACCTTCCCCAGCCATTGCACCCTGTCAGCTCCCCTGCAAGCGGCTGGCTCCTGCCCATCTTCTGCCTGATGGGTGCAACTGTAAAACTTGCCTACGCGTTAGGCAGGATCACAGCTGCTCATGAGAAATGTGTGTCTCAAATGCAGAAATAGACATCACAGATAGGTAGAGAAGCCTGGGGAGGACAGCAAACTGCAGGAGAAAACAAATAAATAAACAAACAAACAAACAAGCCCCCCCCCCCCAAAAAACAAAACTCATTACCAACAGAAATAAATGGTTACATATTTCCATTCACCAACTGGATTTACTTTTCTTCTTATAAAAAAAAAAAAATCCTATTGATAGTAGCTTTCCAGTCCAACTACACGTAGCCTGAAAAGCAAAACCAGCAAGTATCAAATTCTTCCTTTCTATCAGTCCCTGGGTGGGTTTCTATTTGCTGTTTGCAGGCATGTGCTCTCTCTCTGTAGTACAGCTCCTTTGGCAGTAGAGGGCACTTAGAATATGGACAAAACATAAAGAAATTCCTTCTGAAACTTCCCTCAGAAAGCTTTTGTTTAGCTATGTGAAAGCTTCAATGCCGACAAATGTTCTCTAGTTTAAAATAAGGAGATTTTAAACAACGTTTGACTTTGTAGATTATTTAATATCTCTGCTTTAAATAATATTTAAAAAGTTTATTTTGCTTTCTGTTCAATTCAGTTTTTACCATTGCAAATAGTCTATTTAGGTTTATGTATTTTGTCCAGTGTGCTATCAGCAAAGCAACAATATTTTATTATTTTGCTGACACTAGGAGTAAAGGAATCATTTTTCCTTAGAAAAGGGTGAAAATAATTTTAGTAATACTTTAGGTTGTTCTGGGGTCAAGTGAACCCATTCCAAAATAGGGAAACTCAATTATACAAGTGATACAGAAGAAGGATGCTGCAATGAAAACCTAAGAAGTGAAAAAATATGCCCCATTACTACATTTTGATTTTTCTAGGGCAAACTCGACACTTTCATGAGGGCTCATAGAAGGACTATTTCTTCAGGCTGCTAAGAACACATCTCCCCTGAAGAACCTAGAAAGATTTGGACCTTCAGGGGATGTGGGGTTTCATCAGTATTTGAACCTGAATGTTACGGCTCTGTTCATAGTTAAATGATACATTTCAATTAGTTGCATTAATAAATTTTACTGTTGAATTGGACTGTACTTTGCACCTGCATGAAATTCAGCAATAATCCTATCAACTTAACCTCACACGAATTGTCCTTAAAAGCCAGTGGCATTTATTCATTTGAGGTGCTTGGATCAGGCTTGCATGGAGTATTTTTTGCCACTTCTGGAATCTGGTAGTTGTAACAATAATTTGCTAAATATGAGAAAATATAGGGAGCAGACACTGTAAAACAGGACAAAATAGGCAGAAATCTTCTCCTGTAGCTATATGAAGGTGTTGGATCAGGTCCATAAGTGGAATAAACTGATGTAGCTCCAGTGAACTGAAATGAAACTCTGCTGATTTAGAGCAACTGAGGAACTGGTGAATTGTCTGTCAAAACACAGGAGTCAAACTGCGTTGGTGGGTTCTGGTTATATTACATTACTGTCAGTGTTTGCAGAGCTTTGAGAACAGGGCAAGGAGAGGACCTTCTTTTCTAAACCTTCTTTCATATATAGTAACACAACATTTTAGTGGCTCATTCTTTTGTTTGGCCTAATTTGTGGTATCACTTGCAGTACTTCCACCACTTTCACAAAACAGATTAATATTTTTGCAAGCATAAACTGGTGAAGATGAACTGATTTACACTGAAAAATTGCATCAGCAGAGAACTTAATTTAGCAAGGCCAGACATACAGCCATCAGCTAACTTTTCTCACTCACATTATTAAATTCTTCCAGTGAGGCATCTTCAGCAAGTTTCAAGCAGGGATGATGTCTCTGCCTACCAAAATCCCATCTTGCTCATCCTCTGGCCTCGCTACAAATAGGCTTCTGCAGAGACAGTGGTAAACAGATCTTCATCAGTTCAGCCACAGCACAGCTAACAATTAGCTTATCCATCCTCTATGAGGATATTACCAACATCATTTACCTAGATGCAGGATTTGTGCTCTCCTACAGATGCAGCTATCAAGAAAACAGACTAACAGGAGAAAGATGGTGGATCACCAGTAGGAGAAGAACCTATCAAGAAGACAAAAGTCTTGGTTGCTTCCTCTCCTGTTTTGGTGAGATGGGTACAAGGTGGTGGAAAGTCTGCTACATCTGTTGTTGCAATAGCTGCTGCTGTTACCTGTTTACACATGGTGCCTGCAGTTCCTGCCCACAGTGCTCTTGTAACTCGTGTAATGGCTGCCCCTTCCTTTTAGCGCATTGTTTCTACCAAAAAGGTAACAGCAGCTTTCTTCTCTCTTCTGCACATTGTGAATGAAAGGCACTGCATGAAGCAGAAATAATTAGCACAAATGCAACAGAAACCAAGTGCTTATTTTCAACTCCATTTTCAAAGGCTAAAGGAATATGTTAATTATCTAAGGACCTTCCATTTGAAAACTAGAACAGGTGAGAACAACCACTGGAAAGGAAGGACCTGACTTTTGTCAACCAGCTGTCCAACTGGTACAGTGGTTCGCAAACGTTCCCCTCAATGCTTACTTCTGCTCATTTTTGCTTAGAGTCTGAATGCTGTTTATCACATGGTTAAGATTCAACTCATAAAAACATGTCTCAGCAATTGGAATTTACCCTTTGACCTTCGTCCTCCCCCTCTTGTCCCCCTACTGCGATGCACAAGCTTTGTCTTCACCAATCACTTACACTGGTGAAAACTGCTTTTTTGCACAAGTTCAAAAACTCAGCAGACAGCAAGGATGAAAGCATACATAGATAGAAATACATATACGTAATTGTTATGTTGTCTTCTTGCACCTAGAAAAACATCAGAAATTTCCAGGTTTTGCCATTTTACATGCAAATATTTTTGTGCAATGCCATACCCAGCTAAAATAGTGCTAGGAGCAGTGAATTATTCAGTATGCTGAAACATTTCTTCTCTTTTAAGTGCTTTTTGCACTGTGCATAGGCATGTGCATGCCTGTGTGGTTCTAGGAATAGGCATATCACCCTGCTCCTGTTCTCTAAAGTTCTGTGTGGGGTCACTGTGGAGGAGCAGCACATCTGCTTATGCTGGTTATTTGATGACATATGGTAATAGCTGCAGTGTTATAGCTGAATGTGACACACCACAGTAAGTTAAGCAAAATAAACCTGCTAGCCTTTCTCCCCACCCCTACATTAAAAAAAATGTGTTTTTCTTTTGTACAGTGAAGAGCCATTATTAGCTGTGGAAAAAAAGGATACAGTTGAGTGTTTGAAGTGCTTGGTTTCTATATATGTGTGTGTATGTGTATAAAAACTAAACAGGCAGTTCTGCATTGGTAAGTAGGGCACTTTATACACACATAAACACCTATGTGTACACATATGCGTTCAAAAACATTCAACCAGTTTTTAAGTAAAAATAATATCATCGGACTAGAAGCTGAGCCCGGTGTTAATCTATCAGACATGCAAGTACAGTCTGTGGTGCAATCTGAAGATAGCTCTACTGCACAATTATGAGATTATATCCTCTTTAGAGGGTATAATTATGCCTCCTCTATATATCTTATTTAGAAGGCACAGTGCTTCTCCCCTGAAAGTGAAAAAACTACTGCGTAGAGTTCCAGTGATGTTTTGCTTTCAACGCACAGAAGACTATAGACATCCAGAAAGATTTTGTATGTAGGAGCAATGCTGAACTCCTGATAACATACTTGAAAAAAATAAAAATAAAAAATAAAAAAACTACAACCTTTGTGACTTTTGGCGATAGGAAGTTATGTCTTGTAAGATTTTCTCCAAATTCATCTTCACAGATGTCTTAGTAATGAGTGTTTGACAGCTTAAATTAAACATGCCAGTCAGTAGCATTGGGATCTTTCCTAGCCATAATAAAATTGAAGACATCTTTCTAAGCAAACACTACTTTGCATTTAGCACCCCTAGCTACTAATATAAATGGGTCCGGGTGTTACAGACTCAGGAGGTACAGAACAGGTGGTAATAAGCCAGCAGGTGATCGATAATTTAGTTCTTTGTTTCCCATTTTGCTACATTGCTTAATCTTTCCTAGCTCAGATCAAATGATTTCTCATTTTGGGTGATAAAGCTTATTGCTACTGTCCAGTATACATGAGGATCACGTAATAATATGCACTATCATAGGGCAGTAGCTCTTTTTAGTTTGTTTTCAAAGATGGTAAGGAGTCTCACCGCTATACTCTTTTTCATAGAGCTGAGGTTGCTACAAACCTAAAGATAAATCTGCAAATCTATGTGGCTATTCTTTATCATTGTCACTAGCTTAGTGGTGGTCTGCCATTTTTCTTGAAAGCCGGGCACCAACTGCAGGCCAGAAGTATTTTTCACTGAATTCTTTGTACTTTAAATAAACTACTGCTTCAAGAACTGCCAAGTGTTCCTCATTCATCTTCAGGACGCAGAGTTTCATGTATATCTTTGCAAGCCTTGACTCTGTGAAATGTTTGTCTCATCTCTCTGCCATCTATAGCAGTCTTTGAACTCACTTCAGGTTTGTTGATGGCCTTGAGTAAATTAATGCAGATGTATTTTGTTTTTTTTTTTAACGTTTACACTATGACTAATCATATGCAAAATAAATCCTCATTTATAGAAACTCATCATATATTCTCCTTGTTCTGAAAGGTCTTTCTGGATCCATACACTAAATGTTGCTGAAAGTGTAGGGAAGAGGGAAATTGTTGTTTCCTTTGGCATTTCTCATCTGAAAGTGGTAGAAGAATATGCATTTGCTTTTCCCTCTGGAGGGGGAGATAATATGATAACCTTCTGATTATATACATAAGCGGGAACTGATCAGTTTCTCTTGTGGTTCGTTTTTAAGGGCAAGTTCCAGTTGGATTGTGCTAACGCACATATTCATGAATCTCTCCAAACAGGATTCACTGCTCTCCAGGGAACTGTTGAAGTATGCATCATTGTTTCAATGAAGTATCTTCATTATAAAACATAGAGACTATGAAAGGTGAATACCATTTGCCTTGGCCTAATATAATCTCTAGTTTGACTTTCTCCCACTATAGTGATTTTTTTAACGGAGTCAGAGAGAATAAAATGAGACAATTTTGAATGAAATATTACATGAAATTAGGTACATATGCCTTGGTGAAGAGTGTATTTTATTTTCCATTGTTTTATTGAAATAGGGAAAAATTAGTATCAGTGGAATAAAAAAGATCTTTTAGATCACATATCTGATTCAAAGCAGCTCAGTGGGGATTTTTGGTCTCTAGAGGTACATAGTTTCTTTCTTAAGTGCATTAAAACAAATGGGTATGATAGGCTGCAATGCTGAGTAAAGTAAATATTAAGATTGAGGAAAGGAGACAGATGCTGGAGTCTGTACTGAAATCAATCACAAAAAGCATTTTGCTCATCACAAAGAATGAGGTGACATAACTGTCTCTCTAGACTTTTAATTATCAGTCAAGCTTCATGTTTTTCAGTCTATAATTATTTTTAAAGGGTCCAACACTTTTATGTATTATATTACGCACATTACAAGCTGCAGTTAACATTGCATTTAAATATGGTGGGGAAAAAAAGAATGTTGTAGTATTATCTGAAGAGGCTTCTTAAGGCAGGGAGTGTTATAGAGAAGAAACACAATCACTTCCCTGCAAACAAAAAAATGTATATAACTGTTTATATTTTTACATATATAAATAAATGAATGTGGATTTATTTTTTTTTAAGACTACAATGAATCTCTCACAATAGAAAAATTTTTGGGCTGCTTGCAGCTCTGTAGATAATATATAAACAAGAAGATAGACATGATACTTGCTCAAGGAGCTTGTGGTCTGAGCAGGATATAGACAACTGTGTTTAGATAGATATAATAAGATATGTAGATTGAAGGTCCAATATTAAAAGTATTAAAATAATATTGGACTGTTTTATTGTTTTGTATAGTATTCTAGAAAAAATAACATGTTATTCAAGGTAAAATGCTAGCAAAGATATCTAGCCCTGGATGGCCTTGTGACTTCACGTAGCTCTGTGATACATTAAAAAATGCTTTATATTTCAGTTTGTTTTCACAATGTAAAATTCATGCCAGTGTATAGGAACCAAACATGGCCTATGGCCCACTTAAATCCCACTCAAGCTGTATTTAGAAAGCTTAAGTGAGGCTTATATAGTGAATAGGACTTTTCCTGGCACTTTGATCCATGATGGATTTCTCTTGTTGTAGCAGTGGTGACACAAGTCATGTGTTCTATAATGACACCAGATTTATGAAAACCTGTCATTGTCAAAGCAGTCACATGCACAAATAAATAAATAAATAAATAAATCTGGTGCTACATCATCAGCAGTGTTAGAATTACACATATTTCACAGTTTGGTTCAACGTCACCAGGTCTCTGATAACAGATAGCTGACACTCGTAGCATCACTGGGAGTTTCCAGCCATCCCCCCCGCTCCCACTCCTCCTCNTAACGTTTACACTATGACTAATCATATGCAAAATAAATCCTCATTTATAGAAACTCATCATATATTCTCCTTGTTCTGAAAGGTCTTTCTGGATCCATACACTAAATGTTGCTGAAAGTGTAGGGAAGAGGGAAATTGTTGTTTCCTTTGGCATTTCTCATCTGAAAGTGGTAGAAGAATATGCATTTGCTTTTCCCTCTGGAGGGGGAGATAATATGATAACCTTCTGATTATATACATAAGCGGGAACTGATCAGTTTCTCTTGTGGTTCGTTTTTAAGGGCAAGTTCCAGTTGGATTGTGCTAACGCACATATTCATGAATCTCTCCAAACAGGATTCACTGCTCTCCAGGGAACTGTTGAAGTATGCATCATTGTTTCAATGAAGTATCTTCATTATAAAACATAGAGACTATGAAAGGTGAATACCATTTGCCTTGGCCTAATATAATCTCTAGTTTGACTTTCTCCCACTATAGTGATTTTTTTAACGGAGTCAGAGAGAATAAAATGAGACAATTTTGAATGAAATATTACATGAAATTAGGTACATATGCCTTGGTGAAGAGTGTATTTTATTTTCCATTGTTTTATTGAAATAGGGAAAAATTAGTATCAGTGGAATAAAAAAGATCTTTTAGATCACATATCTGATTCAAAGCAGCTCAGTGGGGATTTTTGGTCTCTAGAGGTACATAGTTTCTTTCTTAAGTGCATTAAAACAAATGGGTATGATAGGCTGCAATGCTGAGTAAAGTAAATATTAAGATTGAGGAAAGGAGACAGATGCTGGAGTCTGTACTGAAATCAATCACAAAAAGCATTTTGCTCATCACAAAGAATGAGGTGACATAACTGTCTCTCTAGACTTTTAATTATCAGTCAAGCTTCATGTTTTTCAGTCTATAATTATTTTTAAAGGGTCCAACACTTTTATGTATTATATTACGCACATTACAAGCTGCAGTTAACATTGCATTTAAATATGGTGGGGAAAAAAAGAATGTTGTAGTATTATCTGAAGAGGCTTCTTAAGGCAGGGAGTGTTATAGAGAAGAAACACAATCACTTCCCTGCAAACAAAAAAATGTATATAACTGTTTATATTTTTACATATATAAATAAATGAATGTGGATTTATTTTTTTTTAAGACTACAATGAATCTCTCACAATAGAAAAATTTTTGGGCTGCTTGCAGCTCTGTAGATAATATATAAACAAGAAGATAGACATGATACTTGCTCAAGGAGCTTGTGGTCTGAGCAGGATATAGACAACTGTGTTTAGATAGATATAATAAGATATGTAGATTGAAGGTCCAATATTAAAAGTATTAAAATAATATTGGACTGTTTTATTGTTTTGTATAGTATTCTAGAAAAANAGTGAGGCTTATATAGTGAATAGGACTTTTCCTGGCACTTTGATCCATGATGGATTTCTCTTGTTGTAGCAGTGGTGACACAAGTCATGTGTTCTATAATGACACCAGATTTATGAAAACCTGTCATTGTCAAAGCAGTCACATGCACAAATAAATAAATAAATAAATAAATCTGGTGCTACATCATCAGCAGTGTTAGAATTACACATATTTCACAGTTTGGTTCAACGTCACCAGGTCTCTGATAACAGATAGCTGACACTCGTAGCATCACTGGGAGTTTCCAGCCATCCCCCCCGCTCCCACTCCTCCTC
>VXAL01003760.1:239428-296765 GCA_013399475.1 Chauna torquata
CGCACCCAGGTCTGTTGCTTTCTTGCAATAAGAATGGATCTAAGAATAATGAGACATTTGGTGACATTTTTATCCCAATGAAAAAACTTGCCACATTCTGTCACAGTTCTCAAGTGATGCTTACATGTATTTCAGTATCTTCTTATCATTTGCAGCTAGTTTCAGATCTCCCTCTTCGGCTAGATCATGCGCAGTCTTTCCAAACATTTTTTTGTGATGTTCAATGGCACTGCATGCGTCCATTTGTTTGCTTTCTTTTCAAAAGCGGTGGATGGTTCTCCATAGTGAAGATTTTATAGACAAGCAAAGTAAAACAAGCCTCTTTTCTCCTTGCCTCTCTTCACTCTAACAAGTGAATAGCTCAGATGTATGTTAAGTATTTGAAGGAATAATACAATTTAACCAATGTACACTGCTCAGTGACCTAAATCACCTGCTTTCATAGATAGTTGACATTATTTACATTCAGGCTTTTTGTTGAGAGGCATTTTGAATGACCCTTCAGAGTGAGTATGCGCAGTAGGAACACTACCCACTGTATCTGCCCCTATCACTTACTGTACATCTCCAGCTACTCTGTATTTTTCAACCAGATGTCTACACTCCGAGGAAAAAAGGTCTTTTTTTTTTTTTTTTTTGTCCGTGAAATCACTGACTATAAGACCATGCCATGTACACAAACTGAACTTGATTTCTTTCACTGATGAAACATATATAGCATACCCTAAATCTGACTGTCAGGTTCCTTCCAGGGAGCCAGCCCTTGACAAGGGTGAAGACAATGCTGGGTAATTTCAAGACAAACAAGAATATGTCTCCCTTTTGTTGTGGTATCTGATGTGGCTACAGACATAAAACATTCAGAGACCTAGCTGGTGTTTTTTCAGAGAAAAATATTTAAAAGTGAAGCTATAGTTCAGACAACTGAGCTGACAACAGCCTACAGAAAGTGAACACAGTAAACAATTGCAGAAGTCTCTAGACACTGCCAGACAAGAAGAGCAAATATTTTCTTCCTCAGAAATGCAACTTGTTTTACTAATTTTTATTTGACTGTATCCCATTAGTGTCAGATAACACAGGGAAAAAACATGGTAAGAACATGGAGTGGTGTCAGTATGAATTTAAACTAGAAATATTATCATTATAACATCATGACTTTTAAAATCACTATGATTTTAAGAGTCTTTTTAGTGAGCCATATACATATACAGTTTGAGTATTGTTACATTATTTTATCTTGCCTACATACAGGGGTGAATATTATTCTATGTCATTGGACATACCATGATGCAAACTATAATATCTGAGCACCATTATTTCCCGAAGATATTTCCGTTATCTTCAGGCATTGACTCTGTAGTTGTCCAAAGAGTTAAACGTGAGGAACTCACCTAATAAACATCCTTCAATGAAGCAAACCAGATCTAAGACAATAAGAAGCCCAGAAATAAAAGTATCTTGCAAGTACTGGGTGCCGGAGCTGTGACCTTGTTGTGGCACCTCTGCCGCTGAATGCCAATCTCAAATCTGACAATTAAAGCACTAGCTTCAACCACTAGGATGGGACTTGTTTAGGATATGATAAAAGTTTACAGCCAGCTGGTAGGCACCCAGAACACCTGTGATGCATCATCTTCAGTCTCTTCTGCGCTCCTCAGTGGTACACATCACCTGACCCTAACAGGTATTGCATGATGTTTTCCTATTATCTATTTATTTGTTTATTTGGATGTGGCTTGGCCATTGCTTCTTTGAAATTAGACCTCCCAGAGTAACTCTCTGGTCGAGCTCACTGAGACATACTGGATGGACATCCACAGCAATGTTGAGGCTTACTATCCCAATTCAGCCACTGAGGGTTGTATGGTACTCAAAGAGTTGACTGCAAGAGTTATTTAGCATTTTATGGCATATCACTTTGTTACAGTCTGAGAAGGGAGAACCACTGCCGTTGTGATTACCTACAAAATACATAGCAACTGGGAAAATAAGGTATTCCAAGCCCATAATTATCACAGCTTTCATGTAATGTTTTTCGATCACATACAGGTAACGTGGAAAATTTCAAATCTAATTGACTTACCTGCAGAAACCTTGTGCTGACTCCTGCCCAGGAGGTGCAAACCCCCACGATGAGTGAGGTTGGAATAGAGGGGTAGGGAGAGAATTTTTATGTTCTTTAAATATGCCTTAAGTAAAGATCTGCAAAACTCAACCTGATGCTGTCTGTCTTCTTAAGAGATACATCTCCCAAGAAACCTGGGCTTTTAGTTTACAGATCTCAGAAGAATGTGAGAATATGATAGTCTTCATCTCTGTGGGGACCAATTATTGCTAGAGGTGTTTTTTTTGCACAAGTAGAAATGGCTCAGTTTCAGCATGTGGAAAACCTGGGAAGCTAATCTATGTGGTGCACTGATTCTGCTCTCAAACACAAGAGCGCACACAGTTTCTATATGTATTTGTAATGACCTCCAGTATGATGCAGAAATGTAGGGGTGGCTTTTACAAGATATCCAGCAATGCAAGGCTGCTACATATCGGATAAGATCCAAGCCCTTGCTGTGTAACCTCCACAGTCTTAATGATGTTTTTTAATGGATATGTGGGCTGAAATTTATAGTTTCAACATGAGAGCTGAGGGTTGGGGGGGGGGGGGATTTTATTGTTTTTTTAATTAAAGAAAGAAAGAAAGAAGAAACCAGAGTGATTCCAGAGACAGCAAATGCAGTTTTTTTCATTTTCACAACACTCCGGTAGTCTACCATGATTTCTCTTACAGCATCCCATTAAAGTTGTAAGGCAGACTCTGAGTCTCAGACAAACAAAACCCATTTTATTTCAGAAGCATGGTGTGTGTTTGCATGCATGTGTGTGTGTGAGAAAGAGACTACAGAAACAGTATGTAGCTTACTTTGGACTTCAGTATCCCTACTGGAAAATGAGGATAATGCTCTTTACTGTACAAGTATTAATGTACAACATAGAAATAGGTTGCAGTACAGGCCTGAGCTGCCCTGTCTTTTTTAACAGTCACATTTAAAAGTATATATTAATCTCTCACACTTTGCAGATGCTAGATACAAATCATAAACTGATGGATGTAATCTGAGAATGAAGCTGAAGAGAAAGATTAAAACAGTATTTTCAGATTAGCCTGGTTTACAAATTAGCCTTGACTCTTCCTGCTTGGTATATTCTGTGAAAGAAAATATATGTAAAATATATTTCCTTCTCACTTTTTCAGGTCTGTATTACGTAGGGTAAACCATTAGCGGATAAAACAAACCAGATGAAAATATTGTTAAAATTATCTAATCATAAACTAAAATTGTTAACAAATAATAATAACTCCCTGGAGCCCTTTGGAAAACACTGATTCAATTTTTTTTTAAAAGATCAACATGCCATCCATTTTTAGCTGCTTTGGGAATTATGTGTTTATAGCCAAAAATCAAACCAGAGCAGAGAATATGACCACATGAAATGAACTATTTCACTAACAGCATTGGAATTGTTTTGCAACAGAGCTTCATTGGGTGTCAGAATAAATTTTATTTCATTAGTTTTGGATGTTTTAATTTTTTCAGCTTCTACTTTTATAAGTATTCTACATCATTTCCGTCTAATGATAGGGTTTCATTTTAAGTACTAGATATATCAAATTTGCCACAGTTTCTCTTCTTTTTATTTTAACCACTTGAGGACTCATATCATAACTAGAATGTCTCTTTGTTCTCTCAGCCTGATTTAAAGCAAATTGCCCTATGTACTACAGTAGTTTTGAATGTATTAAAAAAATTTAAAATTGTGAATTATGTGAAATATTCTAACAGTTTAAGTTTAAATGATGCAATTAGCCAGTTACAACTGGAACTACTAGGCCTTATTTAAAATAATGAGGTCTGACAGTTATGGAGCCTGAATTATTCATTGATAACTAGCTTTTCCTCTTTTGCAAACCATGGCTAACATTAATAACAGAGGTGTAAGTGTGATAACAAAAGAGTTTGACATCGGGAATACAAATTCAGAAGTGCTAAATTTTTCCTTAATTAAAATTACTGCAGTAGTAATATTTTCCAAAGGAAAATCATTAGGACTAATATTTTCTCATACAATTCAGCTTTTGCTTCTGCAGGGAGTCACTGTTTAAAGTAACAGTGCTTGATTGTTCATCATGTGAGAGAATGCTTCTAAAACACAGTTAATTTCCATGAATGCATTATTTTAAGGTTGTTATCTTACAAATAAAATACAGCACTTTCTATTTTGATTCCTGCACTTATCACACTTGTGGAAATACATACTAATGTATGTAATGGCATGGAGCCCTTTCTGGACTTGAAGGTGTGCTATTTCCTATTGCTCTTTGTATTTCACTGGCCTATGCTGCTTCCTCCATGATCACTCCATCAACCTTGAAGATAGAAGCTCTCTGTAGTACGCTTGAACACAAACTAAATGTTATTCTTTTAACATGCATACTAAGAATGGTATTTAGTTGCTAATATTATTTTTACAAAAGCCTGAATTCTTATGTGCTAATTGCTTGCTGTAAGCCTAGACGTTATTCATTTGCGTTGCTAAAAACAAAACAAAATCTCTGCATAAAACAATCTAACAGTAATGAACACATTTTTCTCCTACTTATTCAAATGTTCATATGTATCTGGGCGTCTTTTATGTAAGAGTTTATACAATTGCTGTAGCAAACTGTATACTTCCTTGTTCTCTCGCAAAACAAGGCAAAATGTATAATTTTTCTGGAAGTAGGACATGCTAAAATAGTGACTCATCTACAAGTAGGAATGACTGATCTTTGTCTAGAACTTTTGGTTACCATAACAGATAGATAGCATTAAATTATCTGTGATATCAAAATAGGGATCTTAAACAAGCAGAAGCATAGACTCAGTTTGGGATGACCTGTTAAGTTCCTGTAATTACACAACTCACCAACAACGCTGTTTAGAAGATAATTATGCAACTGACTCTCAGAGTGACATGTATAGATGGAATTTTATGTGAAGCCTAAAAAGGCTGAACCTCCAAATAGATGCAATGCTTCCTGTGCACCTGACTGGAGCTTCTTGAAGATTGCAGCCTAAATGTGTATTTTAATAAAGTATGCTTCTATTATACTGTATTGCTGTACAGTTCCCCAGCGCAGGGAGATCAGAGAGGCGAAGGTCAAAATAAATGCTATATAGATATCGAAGTCTGTTCAGTGAGACTTTGAAAAGGAGGATTTGAAAGATGACTATTTTTATTAGTGCAGATGCATACAATATAACCTGATTTTTTTTGTGTGCAAATGTCAATTACAGTATACATATTGTTCACTGAAGATTATGTCATTGGTCAAGAGGGAGGAGAGTCCCCAAATGAATGATTAATAATCAATGTGTCTGGGTTCTTATTTTATTCCTCAGAAAGGAAGAATGAATTACTGGTGTCTCTCCCAAAAATGGAAGAAAATCTCCCAGGAATAGGTCACACTACCTACATCTGTACACAGAGGGTGTCCCTGCGTAAGTGGATTTCTTTGTTTTGGGCATGGAACCTCAGCCCCTCCTATTATATCATTGCTTCACCTTCCTACATTCTGATGAAATTAGGGAGAAAAAGCAATATGGCTCAGAGTTTTATTAATTTTTCATACACTCATGAAAAGCTCAGGAAGAGGGTGGAGAAATACCTAGGGAAAAGGGTTCTGAAGGAGGCCCAAGATAGTGTCTAAGCATGCAGTCTCTCTCTCTACAGGGGACCCAAAGTCTTCCACCGAGACTGGGCCAACAGAAGGCAAATTAGACTGTGACCCCATGGGAGTGAGAAAGACAAAGAATAGTTTCTGGGGAAATAGGTATTCTCTGATATTCAGTGATAAACTATCTCCAAGTAGATACACCACGCATTAAATATTTGCATCTGTCCATATATTTATGTATGTTATCATGGAGCATCGTTCCTGTTGGAAAAATAATATTACATTGATAAATATTAGATGGAATCAGTAGAAATATTTGGTAGGACCGTATGGTAGTCTGTTTGTTTGTTTTCCCCCAAAGTGAGAAATCATGTGCTAGAATGAATGGTTTTGTAATTATTCAATCTCTATTAGTAGCAGAGTAGGGAATTTAGCTTACTTCCATGTTGTGTCCTAGGTGTCAGCTAGATATGCCTCCAGGCAAGCTTAACTTGTGCACTTTCCTTTTTGTCAAATGGCCAGTGTCTTTTCTTAAGGAAACTTGCTAATTTTAACAGCTGTGTTGCTCACTCTCTTTCTTTCTTTTTCCCTTTCTGTCTGCCTCTCCCTTCTTTATCCCTCTACCGCTACTGCTGCTTCCTAGATGAGATCACAAAAATCCAAACCTGATACATTGAAGTGCTAGTATTCAAAAGCACCGATTTTATGCTAATGAATGAACCATCTAGTAATACAGTATTTCACTTGTTGTGCCCTCCTGGTGGTAGCACAAGATAAATCCAACGGTGTCTTTAATTAACTAAAGAAAGCAGAAACAAATCTCTGTGGGTTAATAATATTTATGGCCTAAAAATGAACAAACTAAAGAAAGGGAGAAAATAATGTGTCACAATTCAGAGAAAAATGTAATTAAAATAAAATTCTCATGTATTCTGGAAAGGACATCCATAAAGATGTGTAAGTAAGGCACAATCCTGTGTGAGACAAAGCACTAAAAGTAAGGTCATTACTGAAGAGTTGGAAAACATATTTTTCTATTTATGAAAAGAATGAAGTCAAACTTCTCTGGAAGAAACATTGGATCTTGGTATCTTCACAGGAATTAGGTCTTTTTTAATCCATAAAATACACAGTATCATATGATGTCTGAACCTTAATTCAAGTAGCTCAACAACATGAATAAGAAAATGCCAGGTCCATTTAACTGTGTCCTTTGTCAAATGCCAATAGAGATGGTGACTTTTTATAAATATCCAGTAGTTAAAAATATAAAACACTGTAAGTAGATAAGGCTACATGGGTTGTATTAATGTGAGGTCATTTCACCCATTTATGATTCCTATTCTTTGGCTGGAGACACACATTTTGTCCTAGCCCTTAAAATAGCCTGTGGGACTGGAGCTCTCTTAGAACAAGTCGTCACAGACCTACATCAAAGGCGATCCCAGAAAAAACATCAGGGCTACATATCGCTGCACTAGCTCCAAGGGGTCTCAGAAATTGAACTCTATGGGATGTACAGATGTGCTTTCAGCAGCATAGCCACATTGCAGAATATTTCATGGGTTTCCCACAGGAACATGCACTTTTTGGGGTGCATCTAAACAAAGAGTACATGTACAACTTTAAGCCACAGCAATGCACCATCCAGTGGAAAACACTTCAACAATAAATAGCTGAGGCTGTTGTTACTGAAACATTTACTTGGACCTGTGAGACTTGTTCTTTCATCAAATTACTTTAGTTTAATTGAGAAATCTATATTCACACAGGGGGCATTAGCATGCTGGGATTAAAATGACGAGTGTTTCCACAAGCCTATCTATTTGTATGATGGAGTGAAGATTGAATTTTCTAGCAGTTGCACAACTAAATATAGAGCAATGACAATGCAATGTGTTTAAAATTTGCCTTGGCTACACACACACACCCTGTGAAGTGCTAAGAAGTTTTGACTCTTTGCAGCCCATCTCCTTCCTGCTCTTGATTTTTTATGCCACCTTTAGATTGTTTTGTCTTGATATTACTGCAACGTTGTCTGACGGAGGATTTACAACATTTATTGACAGCAGGAAAATACACTCCCCCTCAAATCTCTATAATTCTTCAGATCCTAATGCTGACCATGATCTCATTACCCATTGCTCAATGTCTAAACCTTGCTGTTTAAGTCGAATAGACATTTCAGGATGATATGTAAAAAGATTTGTTAATGTTATGAGATCGATTCACTGCAATGAATTTAAAACAGAGAATACTTACTGACGTGTGTCACTACATCACACATATGCTGTTGATACACAGTCTTGTTTGTAAAGCCTAAGGGATATTCAAGGTCTATCATAAGTAACCTCTAAACAAAAAAGCACTAAAATGTGCCTATGCAGAAAAAAAAAAGTATTCATGAAAACACAGAAGGAATTATGAGAAATATTTTAACAGCCATCAGTCCAGTGTTAATTTTTCTGACATATTTCATTAGTGCACCTATTGCCTTCAACTTCAGTTACAAAACTCAGGAGTGAGAGGCACAGCATTGTCCAAAGCCACTTCGCCTGAGGGGTGGAAGTGGGGAATTTCCCCTTCACAAGTTGCGAAGTGGTGTGGTGGGAGATGGGACCTGCACAGAGGGGTAGAAATGCTCAGAGGGAAGTGCCTGGGAGAAGCGAGGGGTCTCCAGCCAGAGAAGGAGACAAAGAAGCCTGGCCACTGACTCTCCAGAAGCCTCACTGCAAGACAGATGTCACGGGCAGCAGCTCCCTCTGTCCCTGCTGCAGTGAGTTTGGCTGGGCAGTCCCAGCACAGCACCACGTCCATCCCACCATCATGTCTTTCTGCATGGAGAGCCCATCTGTCCTCTGCAGTTTGCTAAGCGGTCAGAGCACCTTTATTTTTGAGAGCTACTCCTGTAACTGACAGGCGCGTCCTTAGCCAGTCCGATGATCTGTGTTTGTCTTTCCTTCCTGCACTTGTTGATCAAGAAAGACAGAGATGCATAGACAAGTGGGCAGATAAATGGGGGAAAAGTTTTAAGAAATGAGCAGGCCAAACTCCATGCACATTGGTAGCCTATGAACTCCTCTCCACCTCCACTGAAGATATAATGGCCCAGAAACATCAGATTCTGTCTATTTTTATATGGCAAAATGTGGCTTGTTTGGGTTTAAAAAACTAACTTCAATTAAATATCATCACTTACCTACAAGCAAGACATGTATAAAACAGCACACTAGTTTTGTGCGCATTACTCTTTGTGTAACTGGAAACCAGGAACAAATGGACATATATAGAAGTGATAAATGTAGAAGCTCTTCTATTTTAAATGCCTCTTTGCATGTTTCCACTGCTCTTGCTAAACGATTTCTGTCAATATTTTAATTTCAGTTGGGAAGGGTAGAATCAAAGAGTGACATCCAGGAAAATTGTTGTCAGCAAACTGATGACTATATACCATAATTAAGAAATAATGTAAAAAAGGAAGAAGCTTGATATAAATGCTGTTGTATTTTTTGTGACTTTAGTACTAAAGAATCAAGGATGGGAAGACATTCAGAAATAAATATTGCAATATTCATCAGTGTATACTACTGTAAGATGTATTATATACATAAATGATCATTTTTGTAATCATAAGAATATTAATGCAGCAGCTAATAAATAAAATAAGCACCAAAGGACAAGAATATGACCTTAAAATCCTTACTCAGCTGCCCTGTTAACTTTCTGAACACCACTGAAAGTGTGTGTCAGCTGCTTAAATTAAAGAGAGAGTAATTAAAATTACACAAATAATAGGTGACTGGGGTCAGTCTCCATCACCCTATCTCCTATATTTCAGAGTATTTTACATTTTTTCCATCAATATGCAATCTTAATTTTCCTTGCACATCTCTCCAGTACTCTCGGTTTAAAAACAACTTACCATAAGAAGCAGAGCTGTTAATTGATGGTCAGAGCACAGGTTTTGGGGCTATACTCTTAAATCCCTTCTCATAGCGTGTCAGGTGAGTTGATTTCTTTGAGTATCTTTGAGTGTCACTGTATTTTGTCATCTCTCTTTTTACACAAGCACTTTTAGTAAGGAAAAAAAAAAGGAGAAAAAAAATCGGATCTATATTTCGGATCCATATCTAAGATTCCTGTTTCCATGAAGATGACTTACAGACAGCAAATGAGCAAAAAAGTTATACTCATTCTCTTCTCTGGGACATTAAAAGTCACAAGTAGAATAGAGAGAGCCTCAATAATAACCCAGACTTTTGTATTTTTACTGTAATAATAGTAATAAGAGTAATAATCATAATAATAAAGGACTTGAAAAAGCTAGACTGGGAATTGAACCAGACAAGACAAGAGAAACCCAAATGGCAGCAATATCTCCCCATAGGGTTCTGACCAGAAACAGTTCTTTCCTCAGAAAACATTGAGAGACTTCTGTTAATGCCAAAGCATTTTACAGTCTTTGCTGGAAGTCATTGCACAAGTACAAATTATTTAATAATAACCGCCCTGACAATTTTTAGGCATTCTAGTATTGTCTGTAAAAAAAGGATTTTGAGGGCACAGTCTAAGCACAGCATCTAATGCATGTCTTCAGCAGCTCCTAGAATGCAATAAATAAGTGGAGTTATTATGTGCTGTTAGTAGTATGTATAAGGTAAAGGGGAAAGGTCTAACGTAGGTATCTACCTCCTTGTCAGGGTGGGATTCTGCACCCCACAGAGACAGAAGGGGTAGAAGAGAAGGGGATTACAGCTTTATGGAGTCCAACGCACATGCGTGTTTCATATGTGTTCACACTGCTTCTGTGCCCTTCGCATTGTGAGCGCAGTACTGCCTGAAGCATCAGGTGTGGCTCCAACTCCTTGCAATAACTATGTGGGGTTCAGAGACAATGTAAGAAAGGAATCAACAAACTCTGAGATATGAAACTATTATTGTTCATCACATAAATAAGTATTCAAAACCTTTGCAGTTTCGTATATTGACTCATTAGAACTAACAACGGATCTTTGCCTAATTTTACTAACCTTAGTCTTACTAAACCTGCTTCATAGCTCCTTCTGTGTGATGAGGTCCCTTAATGTGTTATAAAATTCACTCCTCATTAAATAATCATGATTATTTTTCCAAAAGATTTAGCAGAATTGAAAATATTCAGTTTTCTTCCTACATGGTCCCACCTGTGCAGGCTCTAGGTCAACATATTTTTTGCTGAGGGGGTGCTATGCTCTGGCTTGGATTTGTATGTGCTCATTAAAGCCCTAATTTCAGTGGGACTTCCAGAGATTTCTAGTGAAGTCCTGCTGTTGCTGCTATTAGCGTTGTAGCTCTGTAGAGCTATATAGGACATTTGCTGTATTAGGCCTGAGGGTGAGCACAGCTCTCTTATCTGGAAGAGGTATTCTGATCAATGGTGAGTATGACTGATTCATAAAATGAGCCCTGAATAAGTAGAAAAGGAATTCTTCCATAATACTGACAGAGGAGTCAGAGAAATATGGGTGAACAAAAGTAGGAGTTAGCAGAACAAGCTTTAGCAGTCTGATATCTACTCTCACAGATTCCAGCTTTTATGTCTTGTTCTTCTCCCTTGAGTTGCACAAGGCAAAAGCTCATCACAGGTGGAAGTTTTGTCTCAGAAGTTACACGGCAGTAAATCAGGGTATACTGAAATAAAAACAAAAACAGCAAGTTACCTACAACTACTTTAAACTTCATAGCTACCAAGTGGTAAGAAATATCTCTAGCTCTGGTAAAATCCAAGGAAGCATGTTATATACGTGTAATATACCAGTATTTTTTATTGTGTTACTATGGCTTTCAGCTATGGAAAATCTACTGAGATTGAAGATCTCCAACAGACAGCAGCGACTCATTTGGCACAAAATGAAATTAGATTAAACCAAACCAAATACATTAAGCCCGTCTGCATATCTCTCCCCTCCTTCTGCCTCTGAAACTCTCCTTTACAAGTAGCTCCATAGAAACCTTACTCTGCATGATGTAGAATTCAGACAGGATTCAACTATACCACTTAACCAGCTATTAGAGATGATGGGGAGTCGCTCTCTTTTTGTGAAAATTCAGAAATGTACAATTCTGCCTCATGACAGAAGAGCACAGCAGTGGCTACACACTCCTCTTGCCAGTGTAAAGTAATCCTCCCTCCAAATCATGCCTTCTCCTCAGGAAAGAAGTGAGAGGCTAAAATACACTCCCTCCCTATACCCCACACCTTGCACGATGAGAGCAATTCAGTATAGACTTGCTGCTGTGTAGGGTGACTTCTTGCAAGTTCAGCTTTGGATGTGCATGCTTGGAGGTCATGTAGGGCCAACAGCATCGAAGTGCCTTCTGCACAGCCATTCTGCATGGGGAAAGCCAGCAGCTCTAAGGTACGGCACTGATTGACAGAAGGTCTTTGGTTAGACTTTTGCTCCACATGTGAAGTTTGGGGGGTTTCCTGAGTTTTATCTTTTTCTTCAGATAATTAAGGAGGTGTCTATCTATCTCCTGGCTTTTCTTGTTTTCATCTCTTTTCTTTGTATTTTTGTCACTTCTCAGTCACACTGGAGGCAGATGGGAAATGTAGTTTCTTACAAAGTCATTGTTGGTTAGAATGTCGCTGAACTCAAAAGGTCTTTATTGCAGTCCTCCTAGAAACTGTCGGTCTGCAAAGTATTCCTAACCACCACCTTTTTGTGATGGCTGAATTTAAGAAGGAAATTCTCATTTTAAACAGTGTATTTTTACAGCAACTTATCAAACAGTGGCCTTTAGCTGTTGTTCTGTGACAGCCACTCTATTAAAATCCTGATGTAAACAAGTGGAGAAGGTGAACTAGAAGTGCAGATATTTGCACAGCATTACTGTCAGGTAAAATTTTAAAGATAGGTTTTATGAACCCATTATTTGCAGTCAAGGCTTTTGACTACAGCATCTGAAATCGTTTAAGTAGACAAAGTGTTTTGTCAAAACATACTGCTGGGAGTCAGTATGTAGCTTCTTTTTATGTAATTCAATTTGGTTCTGTTGTTTGCATAAAAGTGGGATATCTAGCTGGGCAGCAATAGTGGAGCTGTGTATGATCACAATATGGTGACTTTCTACCGTAATTAACATTAAATGCCTTTTGTTTTCATTTAATGCTTAATGCATGCATAATTGCACTGTACATGCAGACCTAGCAAGGAGGAAGCTTGAGGGCTTTTAAGTACAAACAACAAAACCCAAAGATTTTTATAGCTATCTTCTTAGGAGTGGGAAATGCACAAGAATGTGTGCCCGATTTAAAAGCATCGATCGCTGTGTACTGTCAAGCTTTGCTTGACATAGCATTTGAGACAGACGGGGACTTTAAAGAGGTAGAGCTATTGCTGCTCTTTCAGCCCTGAGCTCCCAGCCCAAGGTGATGCTGAACATGACTGCCCTGTGCATGCTGGTTTGCAATGGCCCTCTGAGGAGTTGTATAAGGGCAGCGTTGTTACAGTACAGTATGTGCTAGCAAATCTCTTTCCACCCCAGAATACCACCCTGAATTTGCTGAGAGTGCACATGAGGCACCTTCTGAAAAACGTAGCCTAAATGTTCACCAAATATCTGCCCACCCACTTTAGAGACTTTCTGGTCTTCATGTCTCTGGCTCCACTACTTCATCTGGAGCAGCAGCAGCAGGCAGAGAATGCGACCTAGGGAGTTAACAGGAAGTTCAGCAAATCTCATGCTGTTTTGGGGGTTATCCTGAGGTATCAAGCAATACCACTGAGTTTAGGTGGACTACAATTATTTCATATAAGACTAGCATTTTGGCCAAGGCATATCTTACAGTATTTTTCATGTTAATTTTGACTGAAACCAGCACTTCCCCAGAAGACCTACAACAGTTGCAAATGTAATTTCCAAACATCACTTAGCTACTGCTGTCAGTAGAAACCATGATGTCAGGAGGAGAAAGCATTTAGCTCCTCACGCAGTACTAACATACCACTTTGAGGTGTCTTGTATACTACTGTATGTATACTATAGTTTAAGAACCTCTAACCAAGTAAGCTAGCTGCAGGACATGGAGACCAGCTCTTCTCCATTAGCATATTGGCAGAACAGTAGTAGAAACAGAACAGGAGAAATCTGCAGAGATATGAGAAAAAGAAAGCATTTACCAGACAGTAGCAATGATGAGTATAAGGGGAGAAAGATAAGCAGCACAAAAGTTGTCAGATAAAAAGTCAATAACTTGGTGCAGTAAGATTATATGTCTTTTAGGAGACCCTTTCCATCCAGCTTTTCCTTTTAGAACTTTATTTTGATCTGCTGCATATCAAAGCCAGATGAATTGTGTAAAATGTTCAGACATCCTTTGCCCACACGTAATCCTACATCTGTGCACATAAATCAGATCATTAAACTAGTTATTACATAGAGTAGGGATTGAGAAAGCTAACAAAAGGAAGAAAGCCACAATCACTAATGTATGTTACTAAGAGCTTGTCTACACAACTGTTTAATACCATTGTAGCTCCATCAGTTAAGTGATTAGAACAGTCTTATACTGTGTATACAATTTATTTGAAGATAATTCCTACCTTAGCATAGTATCTACCTGCAAAGATGGTACTTTTATAGCAGTACACCCCAGACAGGACTCCAAAAACCTCTTCAATGAATCAGCTGAGCCACACAGCTGTAATATTCATTCATTCAGCAGTACCACATTTCAGTCCAGTACTCCCTTCCTTTCAAAATTAGTCCCGGTTGCACCATTTAATCTACACTGTTTTGTAAGCCAATTACTTGGTGGAATATGACCGCTTGTAGTATACCAGCCTTAAGTCTTGCTCTGCCACAGCTGCAGAAGGGGCACTGAAATGGCACGCTACCATCCTAGCTCTCTTTGGCCCTGATCCAGCAAAGCACTTAAACACCTGTTCAACTTAAAGTATATGAGTAATCCCATAGAAGACAAGATTATAAATTCTTTGAACAAGTACCTGCTTAGATTCACAGAATGTGAAAACAGAAGGGAACATCTAAACATCTTGTCTGATCTCCTGTATACCACAGGATTTCCTTCAATTCAATCTTGCTCGGTCTTCACTCTTTTTCAGGAAAAAAAAAATTGATCTCCAATGTTTAAATTTTTGGTCATGGAGAAACTACCACAGTTCTGCATAAATTGTTTCAATTATTAACAATTCTTATTAGGACAAACATATACCTTTTTTTTTATTATTGCTATTATTTTCAATCAAGATTTTACATGCTCCTTTGGATTCACTGAATATTGTTGTATTTTTATTAATCAGACTAAAGAAGATGTATTATCACTTTTCTGTTTCTTACACATACTTAGAGACTGCAATTAGGTCAGACCTTAATTTTTACTTTGATGAATTGATAGACAGTGCTCTCTGAGTTTCTCAATATACATCAGATTATTTGGCCTTTAATCATTCTCCTATGTCTTCTCTGACCGCTCTTGTGTTCTACATCTCTACAAATCTGGTTTCTGGAACAAGATAGAGTATTTTAGGAGAGGTCATTGCTCACCATAGAGGCAATAGAGATTCCTGCTTATAGACCAGTTTTTCTTCACCAGGGGTAAGATGGGACCTTTTGGCTTCAGGTTCACATTCAAACTTTACACAGAAGTGACAAACCATGCTTCACCTTCATACCAATCTTTTCAGTGTAATTGTTTACAGGGGTAAGGGCACTGTCCTTGAAGTGTCCACACACATTCTTTGTTTTACCTTAGTGTATGATCTTACCTTCACTGAAATGCATAGTTTGTGTCCTACTTAATAGTGCCCAAAGTAGCCTATAAGTTTTCATTATTCTTTAATCTCTTATGTATATGCTCTATTCACTGTCGTAGTGTTTTCTACAACTCATAACAATTTTCTTCAACTCTATCAGTTAAGATACCGAATACAGTAAGATTAGCAACACACTAGAAACAGGCATACTCAGTAGAGTAATAATCTACCATTTCAACTACGCTTTGAGACAAACGTCATGTTTAACTCATTTAATATGGACCATATTTATCTTGTAATATTCAGGTTTTGTAATAAAATGTTGTGATATCAAATCAAAGCACTTTACATTGAAACTCCCTATGTATGTATAACATCCTAAAGTTTTCATCAAAAGATATCAAGTTAGTCTGACAGGATCCAGGTTTCGTTAACCATTATTGACATGCTTAAATCATGTCATTCTCCTTGCATAATATTGCAACCTCAATATCACATTATTATTTGCTTGTAATTTCTATACACTATCATCCACACACAGTTCAAAAATAGAATAAAATATTTATTTAAATATTATTATTTAAACAGTTTGCCATAGAAGTTTGGAGAAAAGGAAGGAGATACACAGTTGGGGGAGGGGAGAAGACAAAAAATCTGTCTCTAAGGGAGAAAAGAAAGGATTTAAAAGGGTGTTTTAATAAAGAAGGAAAAAGGGAAAGGAGAGAACAAAATCAGCTATCAAAGATGCTCAGAAAGACTACAGTACAAAGCAGAGCAGGGGTTGCTAGGGATGACAGTAGAATATTCAAGGTACTCTTAATGCTAAATAAAAGACTCCAGTTTGAAGGATGAGTGACAGAAAGCAGAACATAAGAGCAAGGCACTAACCTTGTAGAAGCACTGCTTCTCTGTAACTAAGTACTACTCATAGTTAATCATTGGTTTACACAGGAGGAGCAGAAGCCATAGCACATACAGAGTCTCATGTCATGAAGTCTATCAATGTACAGAAGTCATTCTGCCTAGTATTTCAGCCTCCTTTCATGTGTCCTACCCAGAGACAAACAGGGAGTAATGCCACAACTGGCTGGTGCCATTGACAAATACAAGAAAGTACTGGAAGTTGGCACAGTGGACATATTCAGCTAAACCTGATTTCTCTTTTCCCAGAGAAGAGTACTTAAAAAAAGGAGAAAAAAAGAAAAAAAAAAGTAGTCTTTGGAGAAGGATAGTTTTAACAAGATCTTTTCTGTTTGCTCCATCCCCCTGTGAGAGTTCAGAGCACTGGAATTTCTGTAGGCCTCTGTTTGAAAATAAGGGGCTGATGAAAAGGTATGTGCATGGCTTGCTACCCTAAACTAGTCCACCTAGAATATCCTGGGATTTGCCAAAGCACTAAATGACGTTGGCATAGAACACTTTAAGAGAGAAGTCGCCTTTTATTCTTTGCTTTCAGTATTTAGAAATGTAGCTTCGGTTTCCTTTGTGTTTTTTTGTATAAAGGAAATTCATTTTGAATAGAGATGGGTCCATTTCTTTAGGTTTGATCTCAATGGATACTGAAGCTGGACTGCTGCGCCTTCCAACTCTTGCAATTTCTAGGGGAAGAGAGGGCAGCCAGATTTAGATGAAGAGGACAGAGCAATAGTGAAAAAAGAAAAATTTAACATGGAGAATCTCAGTTTCTGAGAATAGCAGAGTTAATGTAATGCCTAGATATTTTTATGAGGATTAGATACAATTAGAACTTATGAGAACACTCTATGCTTTCTGATTTATTTCCAAGTCAACCAAATTCCATGCTGCAGTGAAATTTCCACAAGGCCATTGTTATCCATAAGTCTATTGTGTGCTCCGTGAAGGTCAACCCATTCAGACGTCCAGATTTAGGCAGGAAATTGCAGACAGATGGTTCCAGGAAACGTGTGCTGCTCAGTGGAGAACCAGGTCCTTTGACATCACAGGTAAGCCTCATTTTGCATATATTAGCTCTACCTTTGGATTTTTTTCAGTCATAATGGTTTTTCAAATACATGGTAGAAGCACAAAAAGCCACTGCTGTTCAGGGAAGTTCTGCATGTGCTCAGACACCTTTTCTTTCTTTGCTTTGGATCTATTCCTTCCCCAGTGGTAAAGCATAGTGGGGAATCTGATGATGATAGAAGCAGTCAGTACCTTTGTAAGAACAGAGAGCCATCTTTATCACATGTATGCCTTTCGTTCAATAAACAACCTGGGTCTGCACCTAATTTTCCACTGAAGGATGTAATACCAGCAGAGAACTTTTGCAGCATGGTATTTTAGTCTTTTTAGCTAGACATATGCTTGACTGTAGTGAGGTTTTTTCTTTCTTCTAGCACTGAGGTTGGGAATTCTATCATCTATGATTTAAACTAAGTGATACTGTGTTTATAATGCAAATAATGTTCTATTGCATGTCCATATTTGATATCTAATTAAATAAACACAATCTTACCTCAAATGAGAGAGAGAAAGAGAGAGAGACAGTAACCAAAAGAAGACTTTGGGGATGAGATTTGTGGCATTAGTAAATCAGCATAATCAGTTTGGGTCCCCCAGTTGGCAGTAATGGGCTAAACTTCTTTGGAAACCCTTAGTCTAGCAGGTAACTTGCTGAGAAATTACATACAAATTATGTTGTCCCAAGTATTCCTCAGAAATTAAGACTTGCCCAACACTTTTTAAAATGAACAATCTCTTTCTGGCTTTGTCTGTGCAATTGTACAACTCTGGGAGAAAGCTATTCTTTTGTATCTAATGTTGAAATTCATCGTATATGCCTTGCGTTGTTTTTACCCATAGACTACAGTAAAGAAAAAGACATTTTAAGAAAATACGTTTCAATGACAGAGCAAAATAAACAATGGAACATATAACTGATAACTCATTAAATAAGAAGTCCATGCTTTTATCTGGCTCTTCAAACACATTTTAGGCACTTCAACAAGATTAGAAAAACACTTTTATGCCAAAAAAGAAACTCCTTTAATCACTTCTCTTCTAAGAAGATACCTACATGAAAAAAGGAGAATTAACCTCTCTGCTGCCACTACTCCTTTTACTGCAAAAAAAGCATTTGTAACGTTTCTAATCCATTCAGTTCTGTCAGATAGAAACAGCTATGTTTTCAGAAGCATTAATCATACAGGAAGATCTTTTCAAGCACGTATCTTGCTGGGAAATTATTAGTATACACTAGATCATCATTAGTCTACTCTAATGGAACTGCAAGAGTCCCAGTTTTTCCAAGTGCCAGCAGCAAGGCCAGTCCATCATGTTCTTTATGGTCCAAGACTACTTTCGCTTTTGCAGTTTTATTTACCCTATTGCATTACAGGGAAGGAAAAAACACACACACAAAACACTCAAAAACTTGCAATCATAACAATGTAGAGATGTAGAGAGTAAATTAAAGCAGGAGAGAAGTGATGAACAAAAAGAAGTCACTAGCAAATGTGTGCATACCACCGAAATGGGTACAAAAATTAAATTATGTAATTATGTGGTCAAAAGCAGAAGCCAAACAATGTATATATACACATCTTGCAGCTTTAGATACAGCTGCTAATGCTGAATTATCTCCATAAGTGCTTCTGCAAATGCATCTTACAATGTAACGAAGGAATGAGATCATACAGCTCTTGGGTGGTTTTGCCGGGACTTTCTTCAGGATCAGTTGAAAGCCTGAATGTCAACCAGGGAAAAGTCGTTTACAGACTGGATCTCTCTGCCTCATTCCCTGTCACTTTTCCTCTGGCCTTGAGCCTGGCCAAAGCCAGCCTCTTGCAGATGGGGAAATTCAGCTGTTGTGCTGCCTTCTTTCATTCCTCAGTGGGAAAAGGGGAGGTACCAATGGGGAAGGCGACCTCTTATTTCAGGAAAGCACAGTCCCTGACCACCTCTGCTGCTCCTGCCAGGTGGTCTTAATGTTGTCTCAGAAGACAAACTACTTATACTGTTTGGTTGGTTGGTTTTGATCTGTTTCTTGCTTGTTTGTTTGGTTTGGTTTGTGCAAATTGGTACAGATAAAAAAATAATGACCTCAGGACTATACTAGATCTTTTCTGTAAGGCAAAAGTTCTTTTAATTTTTTTGTCATCCTTTTGGAACTAATTTTGCATTTTTTGATCCCAAACTACGATGAAGTAAGACTACATTTTAGTCTGTTCGGCCCCATCAGCAGTGCCTTCGTATCACAGCAGATATCCTGCTCATTTTTCGGTTTCTCCATACAGTAGGTAAACTTCGGGATACTTCACTGACTTATGACAGGCTTGCTTTTAATGCGTGCCTATAGGAACCTTAATCTTGGGGTCCTCTTGTTACTGTGTCCAATATGGCAAGCCAGTGCAGTCAATGGAGATGTACGTTCAAGGGAGATGAATAAGTTCCCTTTCAATAAAAGCACACATTATGTCCAAGAACACTCAAAAGGGTTAAAATACAGTCTTTCCAGATAAGTTTCTAGCCATATCAGGCTCAAAAAGTCAAAAGATTTGAAAGCTATTAGTACTTCTGTAGATCATCCTCTTCCAGACACTCTTTTTTTTTTTTTTTTCCTCTAACTGACAGGTTGCAGTTAAAAATTAAAGTAAAAAGAGTCCCTCTTTTTGCTACATACTTTTAATGGAACTGAAGCCAAAATAAGTCAGACTAAATTATGGGAGTAAATGACCTCCCGGGTAGTATAATACCAAATTCCAAAGAACTGTAAAGAGTTTCCTTTGATCTTTTTAGCTTCACAGACTGAAATTCAAAATCTGTATTTAATTTTAGATTGCATATGCCAGCTTTTAAGTTTCCTTTCTAACATGATATATCATTTTAAATGATAGGACACCTTTAACTTGTATTTCTTGAAAATGCTGACTATCCTTTCTTTATTCTTTTACACTATAAAAACAGATATAAATATTACTAATTGCAAAAATAATTTGGGGTTGGGTGCTGTAATGGATAAACCATTGACCTTCACTTAAGAGACTGTGCCTTCAAGCTCAACCTGAGTTTCTAAGTGAAATGACTTTGATCTGAGACACAAGTAACTTCAGTTCAATGCCCTAGAGGATATAGATCTAGAAAAAAAGGACAAGCTGTGCACTTCACTACATATTCCTGTTACAATTTAGGAGGTAGACAAAGGATGCTATTTTTCAAATGTGGTATAAAGGGTCTATTTCTTTCTATGGCCACAGAGTCACATTGCAAGGACTGTATTCGTAAACCAGAAGTCCCAGAGGCACAACAAGCTGCATTGGCTCTTGGCTGGAGAATTCTCTGACCTATGCACTTGAGCACAGACTTTAGATATGGGCAGCTGGAATAATCTCCCTCTTGAGTCCAGAATCGAGCCGCAGAGGTCTTTATGCCTTATACATTATGAAAGAAGCCACCTTTCTTCAGGGAAAGTAGATTGCAGCAGGTTGGTTGGAATCACGACATGCAAGAGCAGCTGCTAACCATTGAACTTATACTGGAAAAACCCTAGGAAAAGTGTTTACACACAATGTGTTGTTCTGTATCTGTCTGATGATTGGACAAACAAAGGCATAAGTATAGTCCAGAAGTTTACAATATAATAACGTTATGAATTGGATCCTGCGGGAATAATTTGTAATGCATAATTTATCCACTGAATTTAGTTTCTTTTTCTACTAGCAAAATATCTACAAACTGGTCCTGATTTCCTTACATTTGCTCTTTATTCCAAGTCAATGTTATTTTTTAAACCAAGGGACTGACTGATAAAAATCCTCTGGGATTATTTGGAGCTATATTGAGATTATTAAAGCTATATTGAGATAGTTCCAGCAGACTCGGTAAATTACATGGTTTTATTTCACTTTCCTGATTATGAAAACCAGCTACCCAAACAACCCGCTTCTGCCGCACAGAATTTCCTTTATGGGAATACCTGGAGCAAATGTAGCATTTTCTCTTCCACAAATACAAAAACACAGAATCACAGAATGGTTGAGGTTGGAAGGGACCTTCAGATATCTTCTAGTCCAACCCCCCTGCTCAAGCAGGGTCACCTAGAGCACATTGCACAGGATTGCATCCAGGCGGGTTTTGAATATCCCCAAAAAAGGAGACTCCATGACTTCTCTGGGCAGCCTGTTCCAGTGCTCTGTCACCCTCACAGTAAAGAAGTTCTTCCTCATATGGAGATGAAACTTCCTGTGTTTTAATTTGTACCCATTACCCTTTGTGCTATCGCTGGCCACCACTGAAAATAGTTTGGCCCCATCCTCTTTACATTGTCCCCTCAGGTATTTGTACATGTTGATGAGATCCGCTCTCAATCTTCTCTAGGTTAAGCAGGCCCAGCTCGCTTAGTCTTTCCTCGTAAGCGAGCTGCTCCAATCCCTTAATCAGCTTTGTAGCTCTACACTGGACCATCTCTAGAAGTTGCACATCCCTCTTGTACTGGGGAGCCCAGAACTGCACATAATATTCCAGGTGTGGCCTCACCAGAGCTAAGTAGACGGAGAGGATCACCTCTCTCGACCTGCTGTCCACGCTCCTCCTAATGCAGGCCAGAATCCCATTGGCCTTCTTGGCCACAAGGCACATTGTTGGCTCATGGTTAACTTGTTGTCCACCAGGACTCTCAGGTCCTTCTCCACACAGCTGCTTTCAAGCAGGTCAGCCCCCAGCCTATGCTGGTGCCTGGGGTTATTCCTCCACAGGTGCTGGACCCTGCACTTGCCTTTGTTGAGTCTCATGAGGTTCCTCTCCGCCAGCTCTCCAGCCTGTCTGTGTCTCTCTGAACGGCAGCACAGCCTTCTGGTGTGTTGGCCATTCTGCCAAGCTTTGTATTGTCTGCAAAAACACAACAAGGTGTTCTGCGTTTTTTACAGTTCTGAAAGGGTGGAACATTTTTTGACTGTGTAAAAATAACAGCCTTGAAGCAAGAGGCTGAACTTTATGGTGTCAGTCACTACAGATTTGAATCCAGCCCTTACATCTTATCACAGTCCACTCCATATAACAGTTAATGTTACCTTCCTGCTTCCCATTGAATTGCTGATGAGTCATCCAGTTGTTCTGAAAAATAGGAGACCAAATGTATACCAAATAATTTTAAAATCGTATAACCTGAGAGAAAAATAGGAACAGCAACATTGGAACAGAACAATTAACTCAGTCAATGTAAAACTGGGTTGCGTGTAAGCCCTTTTGCTCACAGACAAGGTAAAACAGACTGACATGCTTTGAAGCTGTGGGCGATCATAAGAAGTGCTATTTGTAAGCCCTTTTACTCCCAGCCCAAGTGGAAGCAATGAAAATATTTAAAAGTAGTCTTCTTCTCCCCATCCAAACAAGAAGCTCAGTATGGCTTCCTTAGCACTGATCCCATCTGCCCATCTGCCCATCTAAAGAGACAAAACCAGCACAACCTGGACAACCTCAGCAACAGGAGTTTGCACCAGCTGGACAAAGTGCAGTTAGTAGGTATGCTATGTTATGTGCTAATAAGTGGGCTGCCCAACATGTTCAGAAAATAATATCGTTGCCTTTGGTTTATGTGTTTGAGTAGTTTTGACAGTTTTTCTGCTTATTTCTGCTCATTACAGTAGGTTTTTTTTTCAAAATTTTAATAGTGGAACAAAACTATATGAAACAATTAATTTAGGGAGATATCTGAAAACAAAATCACAACTCAAATCTAACTGTTCTCAAAGGATCAGGGTTATCTGTTCCCAACAATCTCTTGGATTCCCTATAGGCCGTCAAGAAAGTTCTAAACTTTCCTGAAGTCTGGAATATTCAGATCTCAGTTTTACCTTACCTTAACTCTGTAATGGATGTTACAAACGTTGATTTGAGCTTTCTTACATAAATTTACATAAAGCTTAATATTTACCCCAGCAGAAATCAATTTATTTGTTCATATTCTGTGATTTTAAATGCACTTCGTAAGACAAACAAACAAACAGAAAAGAAAGAAAGAAAACAAAACAAGCAAATGAAAAAAATCCAACCTCTAATTTCTGTGAAAGAACTACGAGAGAAACTCCAGATGAAAGGTTGGATAAGTGGTCACTTAATTATGAAAGATATAATTTTTTATATATAAATCCTGAATGTGAAAGTTTCATTCCCATGTAGGAGGGGTACAAATTCATTACAAATGCAAAAGCCGATCTGTCCAACATTCCTGCACACAAGCATTTTCATGAGCTTGATGGGTAGTTTTATGACCAGCTGAGAGACGGAAACTGAGCTGGGGATCCAGCTGGAGACTCCCAGGGAAAGTGCTGGTAGTCATTTTAAACTTAAGCAGACAAAGCATTCCAGAACACACTGTGTTTTTTAAGTGAAAATATAGGAGATAGATAGATAAAATCACATTTAAATTGTCTGAACAAGCACCCTGCTGAAAGAAAGGCAGAGGGATATTACGTATATATAAGTATACATATATTAGCAGATCAAGAGATTTGACACTATCATGCCTCAGTTCCCCTCTGCAACCACAGTGGTCTTACATCTGGTACTCAGGTGGTGCCATACCGAGATTGCACTGCTTTCTCCCAGGGACATGAGGCTCCAAGACTGGCAGGGGGAGATCATGATTTTCTTACTTTATATCCACATTCTTAAATAAATAGCTACTGTGCTTTTAACAGCAGTATGAAAATAATAGCAATAATATTCTGTCCTACAGGTGAATCTATGTGTTATTTAAAATATTTTCTTTATAATTTTTACTCCTAATTTATTTGTTTGGTCTTTTTTTTTTTTTTAACTGTTACAAAAGATTTTTTGACAGATTGGTTGGTGAAGACCCCCACAGTGCTAAGCAATCTTAGGATCTTATTGGCAGCCAAGGAGTCTTCTGCTTTGTACCACAGAGGCATCAAACACTTAGGAGCTGTAAAGAAACATGAAAGCATATTAACCACCATTTTCACCCTTAACTATTTCTCTCACATCCTTCAATTATTTTAAATTAAAGATTGGTAAATTCCTTCAGTGTGAAGCATGTAAAATTTTACAGTTACATAATCTGATGCAGTGTCAGTCCATGGCACTTTCATTACTCTATTTTTTTTTCTGACCTTGTTCTCAGTTTCATGTATGTAAATTAGGAGAAAGAACTGTCTCTTCTCTGGTGGTTGCCGAGTTCTTTTGATCCTCCTCAGGATGGGAGTCCGCATGTTTGTACACACACCAGCGTGATGGGGTTCCAGGCTCAGCCGTGAGAGCTTTTAGGTGCTGAGATAATGCAAATAATAAAAAAATCACAGTTGATTTATGTCCTTGTACATGTGGGTGTCTAATTAGTATTCAGAAGGCATTACTTTCAATTGGATGCATGAATATATACGGTATGCCAAATATGTGACTCATACTGACTAATACAATATAAGTAATAGACTTGTTTACTTGTTTGCATTTAATTTAAAAGAAAAAGGGTTCTGACCATCCCTCTTCAAGATTGCATCAAGTCGTTGTCCCAGAAAAACCTCACATACATGTTTATTGAAATACTTTTGAAGATAGGGTTTGATAAGTTGGAGGGCCATTCTCTCCTTGTGGAGCTAATGTATCTCCCATTACCATTAAATGGTGTTATATGTGCATATTAAGGGATGAATATTAGTGATTAATAGCAACCCACATTTTCCAGTGTGCTGAACTCTTTCAGGAACCAGCGAAGGTCCCAAAAGCTGTCTAGTTCAGCTAGACTGTACCTTAAATGAAAATATGTTGTAGAGCAGATCTTTAAATAAACTAAATGGATTCAGTGATCATTTCAAGGTCATTTCAGGGTTAACTTTTGATATACAACAATGTAGGTAAGCGTGCTTAAAAGTAAGAAACCGTATTTATTTCAAGGCTTACAAATAGTGGTGGTCGGTCTGCCCGCAACTTCCAAATTCGACCATTTTAGCACTCAGGAGCACTGTGGCTATTTTTTCCCTTACTGGTTAATGATATTAACTAGTCATTTGTTCCTGAGAAAAGAAGGAAAAAGATGTGTAGTAGGCTCATAGTAACTTCAATTAGTTGTTAGGAAAAGATGTTATCCTGGTAGCAAAAACAGAAAAAAAAATCTTTTAAATTAATTTGAAGATGCCTACATTTAGAGAATGGCATTGCTTTAACAGGGCTATGCAAATGAGTCCAATTTAGCATCTTGTATTCAGCTGGAAACCATTGCTAAATGATCGGGATAGCCAGTCACAGATATTAAAATGAATTATATCTAATCTGAATTTTAGTCACGCTACATTAACTAATAGAAAGTTATTAACATTTCAAGAGAAAAAAAGCTTTTGCCTGCAAAATTAACAGTGGCTGAGATGTGACCTGTGAGCCATGCAGCCTGATCACTGTAATGACAGTGTAATGGCATATTTACATTAAAATCTCTGCAGCTAATATGTGATTCAGAATTGGACGTTAAGTCGAGGATTATTTAGTCTGGCCTGTTGGCCTTTCTCTAAGTAGTTTTTTTTTACTTCAATACAAATCTGAAACTTTTCATTTCATGACTATTTATGTGACTAGTTTCTATGGCTATGTCTCTCCATCTTTACATCAGCTGCTTTATATGACCAGCTCACTCTTTCATTTTGCCCTTCCTTTTTCCAATATATTTATCATTTTTTTTGCGGGCATGTAAAACTTCAAGAAGCCCACATTAGTTGAAGCCAATAGGGAAAAGGGAAATATTTTTCTACTTCATTTTTACTGCTAATTTGCTTCAAAAAGCAGTATGTTTTCATGTTTTTCTTCCTGCACTTTTTAAATACACTCTGGAAAAAAAAGGATAATTCAAAGGAATCTTTATCTGGATAGAAGAAAATGTGTAATTATATTGCTATTCTTATCCTTAGCAGGCAATAGCAACCTGCTACAGCTTTTCCTGCTACCAGTTCATTTCTGCCAAAGCAAAAGCTTGAAAGTTATGGACCTGATAACATGGCAATTGTGTAACCTATAGCATTTGTTAAATTTGTGGCATACTTGCATATATGAATTTGTTTGGTTCTTTATCTAACAGACACAGCATCGTCAAACAAAAAAAAAAAAGAAAGAAAGAAAAGAAAATGGAGAAAATGCAATGAAATTAAGAAGCTAACTGGATAAAAAGGTACCTTTGATTAATTAATCAGAACATTATTTAGAGAAGTCCAGTTTAAAGATGAGCTTGATTGGGCTTGTGTTGGTTATTTGTACAAAACAGGACATTTTCATAAAGGCTCAGAATCCAGCTAGACCTTCAGTGCTGAAAAAAAAGGTGGATACATTTTATTAAGGCAGATTATTTTTGTAATTTTAATATTTGATTTAATTTTTTCATTAAATATGTGTTTTCTTACCATTTTCTATAAAGCTATAGGCAGATATTATTTTACTGTGGCAGATTTTTTTTAATTTTTAATGTAAACTTAGCTAAAATGCTAGAGCTAAAAGCAGTAATTAATGACCAAAGGCATACATCTTATAAATTACAGAGCTGTTTATATATTTACATACACCAGGCAAATGTATAAATGCACAAGTTTTACAAAATAAGCAATAGTATTGTCCCATAATTAGGTCTTCAACATGACCAGTATTCCAATGAATTTTGCTCTTGCTATTCTTTAAACTCTAAATGAACAAGCAGAGCCTCAAGTGACTGAACTTTTTCTCTGGTTTGTTTTCTGTTTACAATGGTATGTGTTGTGTTTCTGCTTCAGCCCAGACATATGTCAATCACAGAACAGTCATGATATAAATGCCATCTCACCTCCATTTCCCAATTAGAAAAAGAGAATTAATACAGGGACATCTGTTTGACTGACAAGTGTCTATGCAGATAGAACTCTGCACACAGATTTGTAATAAACACAGGTGCTTCATTTACTGCAAATGTACGGCTTCATCATATTTCTGAAATCTTTACTGCGATGCAGTCATACAATAAATGCTGATTGAAGAAATAACTAGAAATTTGATCTGATATAATATGGTAATAAGCTTAACTTCATTTGATACTTCTGAATTTAGCTCTGAATTTTCCATTCAGAATGCAAGGATAATACTGATCTAGAGCCAATTACACTCTTCTTTGTGGTCCCAGCTGGACCATGGTTCCTCTGCCCCTTGTGGCCAGTAGATTCTGATGGCAACAGAACCAAAATTGTTTTCCTGATATTACAGGGCTGCCATTGAGACTTTTCAGTCAAATGTTTTCTCTTATCATCCTTTTGACTTAATCAAGTATGTGGTAAAGCTGTAACTATCCTGCAGTTCTTTCCGCTGCCATTTAGGGACAGATACCACTGCTGAAAATTAGACGAGCCCTCAAAAAATAAAGCCAGGGAATTAGCCTTGGCCATAGTTACAGAACTAACTTGTCCCTTTTGCCCACAACCATGTATGAACACTTGCACCACCACCCTGCACACACACTAGGGACCTGAAATGTTCTCTCAGTATTGCATTTGGCTTTAAAATTCATATTTTCCTATTTAAGTCAGGGCTTTTTTTTGTAGATTGCTTGTAACAATTACTGTCATTAATATAATCAATTTGAACTTTTGCTGTGCTAGTGCCAGGACCACTTTTCATACTATCAAGGCAACACACTTTTATTTCTGTAACTGCCTCAGTGGTATTGTTATATTTAAATTTAAAAGCCAGTTTAATTAGCTGGAAACATAAAGCCTGTAAAAATGAAACTGCAAAATCTTTGATCTCTCAATTGACTAGCAGTATCTGTGGATAGTAGGAGAGGTTAGGAAGATAAGAGAGAGAGAGGTATCTAAACAGGAATGAGCTGGAAACTCAAAGATAGGTTGGGTTGTTTGCCTATGCTAACTATCTTCAAAGCTTTGAAGAAGAAAATGGCTCTAACAGCAGATTTCATTATAAAATAGAATAAAAGTCAGGGATGTTGAGCTTATTTTTGAGAGAGGAGACTAGAAAGATAAAATCCTACTTAGTTAGGCCTGAAATATTTTTAATGTTAAGTGGTTCTCAGAGGAACCCTGGAATCTCCCTGGAACGTGGTCTTCTGACGATGTCAAAGCAGGTCGCTGGGAATTCAGTGAGCGAGAGCAAGTGTCTCTCAGCATCATCTCCAACCTCAGAACCACTCTGTGAAAGCAGAGGTTTTCAGGAGGTGCCAGTAAAGGTGACAAAATTCCTCAGAGAAATTCCACAGAGGCAGGTTCCCTGGTGAGCCCACTTCCTCAGGAAAATAGGTAGATGCCCGTACTTCATTAACAAAAAAATTCTCAGAAGTCAAATGCTGATCTACAAGTTACTGCTGATCCCCTGCCTACGTGGATCACTGCCAACAAACAAACTGCCTTCAGAAGAATTCTTCTGGATGTTTTCTTGATATTAAACAAGTGCATGAAGAATGATCATGCACTTAACTATTTTCTTGCAGGTGCTTCATTGTTTACATACCAAAAACATGACAGGAGACAATGTTGCTCTTTGCCTTTGCTGTGGGTACAGAAAAATGTGAAATTAGATTAGCTTTTGAGATGTGGGTTTAACTATTTAGATGTGGGCATCTGCTGCTTTGGCAACAAAATACTGAAGAAGGCTTACAAACAAAAGAGAGACATTGTGCTCCCTTCTGAAAAGTGCGTGGACCTCACCTATCTTCTTACTGCCAGCAGTACCTGGAAAAGGAGACTATCAATAAATGACTAAAATATCTACATAATGATAATGTGCTAACTGTGGTACAGGTAAAGCCAGTTTTTTCAAGCTTATCTGCAAAGACATGCCATCTAAAGCTATCAAAAGCCCTTATTTTCAATAAATGGACTGAGTCTTTTAATAGGCACCCTTTTTGAACCATTTTTGCCTTTTGTAGGATTCATTAAAGAGCACACTTGAATTTTCTCTTTAATCCCTTCCCCCCATTATTGCTTTCCATGGCTTGCTATGCTGTTCTTTGATATCATTTATTGATTATGGGGGTTTTCCCACCGTTTTTGACAGCCTCCATTCCCTGTCAGTGCATCTCTCCCTAAAGCATCTCCATGACTTTTCAGACATGATGCTGTATACTTAAAAGAATCATTCTGAAAGGTCAAGCAAACAACCTAAGCCTGTGAAGAAAATGATCAGCTCACCTTCCAGACCTTTACTGTCTAATTCCCATTCTGAAGCTTACAAAATCTGCAACACCCCAAAATAAAAGATAAGCAGCAAGAAACTTTAGATCACAAGTAGTGGCCAAACCTAAGCAATACACATGCAACACTATGTGCCTGTGAGTGGTCTACACTGTTATGAATGCTGAGCTGTCTTGTGCTTTTTTTTTTCTTTTGGCTAGTTCCTCTGCTGTTTTGCCCACTAATTAAGATTGTAATTTCTTTCAAACATACTCTTTTATAGATTCTAGTGTCACTGGTACTTGGCCTGATTAATGGCTTTTGTTGTCACATCAGTCATATATGAAAAAACAGTCAGTAACATGCTTGGATGCTTTCCTTATCTTACATGAATCCTGCAATTTAGTTTTCTTTTGGCTGTTTCTTAATTCTTCTTTTCTGTATTGACACTTAAGATCTGGCCAAGGATATCATAGATTATTTGAGCTATATAACAGGGAGACTGTTCTCCTAAATCATGCAGCTGAGCAGATGGAAGTATCACAAGCATGTGATAAACTAATTAATAATTTACAGATTAAGAAACACCTTATGACCATTGTGGACTAGCCTTACGGAAAAGAGAGGGACATGGTGATTAAAGAACTTGAAACTACATCAGCAAGCTATTCACTTAAGAAAGAGCACCCTAAATCCTTCTTGGCTTTCTGTGCCACCACTGTATCTGCATAAAACATAGCTTCTGCCCCCAAGATATTATAATTTCTGTAGAAAAGATGAGAATTCAAGTAAGAAAAGAGAAAGCTGAAAATGGTTTGGGAAAAAACAGTGTTATGTGCATGTTGCATTCATCCCAGTATCAGTGCTGGCGTCGTTTCCTTTTAGTCAGATGGAGAAGAAGAGGACGATCAGGAAATTTGCAACCAATATAAGGAACAACACGTTTTGTTACTGGACCTCAGCTAGAATGTGTCTCTTATAGCCAAGAACTTGACCCCATAGAGCCCTTGGAGGGAAGGGAGGTGAATGAGCCATCAAGCCATGTAGCTGCCACCTCTGACAGTCTCTTCAGCTGTGAAAAGTCTACAGAAATTGCCCCAGCCAGCAGGAGCCACATCAAACTTCCACACGCTTTTTAACAAACTGAAGAGTTATAAGCAAAAGCCCCAAAGACAAATTAAAGTGTATGCCAAAAGTTGGGAAAGACAGCATTAGGTGAAAATTCATTTATAGTCCTAAACATTTCCGTACCATGTTACTAAGGAAGAAAACCCCACCCCAAACAGTGGCATCCAGCATAAATTGCTTGTAAAAACAAAGAACTTCCAAGCTTTGCATCCTGCAATGCTCGCTCCGAAGTCCTTTTTCCCAAAGCAAACTTTTGAGTACGATTCCTCACAACTGTATCTTGTTCACCGTCCAGGTCATGCTACATTTCCCCTTTGCCTATACAAACATTTTTAAGTACAACTTACATCAAGATTTGGCTGGCCAATAAACACAGCCCAGTTTTTTAACTGGTTCATCCTTCTAAATGTGCATGTGGAAGTGACTAAATTTAACTGATGACATGTTGTATGCTTGAATATTAAACACAGCAAGTGTACCACTAGCGTTTATGTAACATAAAGGTTCTAGTGGTCTTTTGACATAATCATAATGCGTTTGACTTACTTATAATACCTTTGACTTAGGATGCACAAGATAAAGAACACATAACATAAAATAAAATTAAATAAATTTGGAATAAATTCCTATCAGTCCCACACAGTATAGTTTAAATATGCATTTGTAAATTATATTGATCAGCCATGTATCTCATACCATATTTAGTTTTTCTGCTATTAAATTTAGGCCATTCATACTATCACTGGACAGACAACAGAAAATACAAACTTTTGAGTTAAAATTTTCTTTAAAATACAGTTTGATTTTGACCTTTACAAGGACACTTCATGTAAAACTAGCTCACAAACAATTCAGTCCTAAAATGTTAATACAGTACAAGGTTAATTGCTCTTATTAATCCATTAAACAAGAACTGTATGCTCTTTCTTATATTAACCATTATTTACTTATTCATTCTTATGTCCAAAGTCCAAAATCTCTTATCTTTGTTACAAAAACTAACAGAATGTTAGTTAGATAGATCTCACAAAACTTAACTGGTTTCCATGTGTGCCTTCATTAGTACTATAAGTCTTAGCATTAAAAAAAAACCAAACAAACAATGTAGCAAACAGGGTGGTCAGCAGTTTTTTGAGATCACTTGCTGGAGGAGTTCAATGCAAAGAGGATAACATATCTCTTCTTTAGTTAAAAAAAATAATAATTTCTTTTTTTCCCCTTGTCTGTGATTTGAGAACAAGAGAGGAGATTTTATGTGCATATGTAGCAATGGCAAGCAGCTGTAAAAACCTCCCACCTTAAAGATTGATGAATATATGTTTCATTAACACCAGCACATCTGAAAGACATTTGACACTTTGGAAGACCAACTATGGTTCTTTAAAATGCCTCAGCTGAAATTCCTCAGAATATGGTCTTTAATGGCCATCCAAGGAGCCTCATTTACCTTCTCCATTTGGAAATAGATAAAACCTTATCTTCTATATATACCTGATTATAGCCTAGTTTATTTTGCTACAATATTTGGAAATATACTTACAAGAGCAGATGTAAGATCTGCACCAGCAACATTTAAAAAGCCCTTCTGAAATCTTTTTGAATTCCTCTATCCTGTTTATACTGTTTTTCTATTCATAGTACAGAGCAGGGAACACAGCCACTGATTTATGTCTTTAAAGACTCATTACAAATATCAAACAATTAATAACCATAGAGCAAATACTTTGTGACTATCCCAGGCCATTTTCGTTGAATGGGTTTGAAAAATGAGCACATCTGCAAGGTTCAACATCTGTTTGGGGGTATAGTGCAAAGAAATCCAGAGGCTGAACCAAGTGGATAACTGTTTTCTGCAAATAACTTTTTCTGAGTACTTCTAGCTGTGACACAGCCCTGGATGGAGGCCATCCACCCAATGCTTGTAAAGAAAGAGCTCTCTTCCAATGGGTCACATATCAGCCGTATGGGTGGAGGGCCCTACAGGATGCTTGTCTCACACCCCTGGAGAAAAGATTGGCCTCCACTAATACATGTGGTAGTACTGAGGGCAGTCAGGAAGGTTTCCATGCAGACTCAGGTAAGCTCAAAGGCTTTTGTCTATTCAGAATGAAAAGTACATTGTACTTGACAATAAACCTGCCATTTGAAACCTCAGGGGTTTTAATCTTATAAATAATAGAGTTCAGAGAAGAAGGGTTTGCAAGTCTGCATAGCTCTGCCTGGAATTCAGATTTATCTAATGTGCTCATAGGAACACGGTGCTGAAATGCATGCAAGTGTTAGGGCGTTTAAGATTCAAAGCCTATATTGCACAAAAAATATGCAATAGAACACTAATATTTCTCTCTCTTACGATATTTTCTCCAGCTGCTAGAAGAACATCCATCACTCAATGGCAGGTCAGAGCTATCCAGTCCACTGCATGCAGTGACATAGCTTTTTACTTTCTGTTGAAGATCCTGTTAACAAGCATGATGTCCACAGCTGAGGAAACTATTTGGAATCTGTAAAATGAGCCTAAAAATTTGCACATTACTAATCACATACGATAAAACCATTTGCATTTATTAGGACTGATAACACTCTTTCTTTGTATATGCCAGCCAAAATATTTTGAGAAAATTAGAAAAGCAGGGTTACTAACTTAAATGTTCAACAGGGGCTTGAAAGGATTAGTTTATAAAGTATACAGAAAAAAACTATATTTTAGACATATAAAACAATTATTGAATTATTCTTCTTTGGGCATTAGAAAAGTTGCAGTAGTTCTACTGCAAAACAAACTCATACCTCAAATGCATTCATGCATCAGAAAAAAATCTTACTGTTTGAAGGATGCAAAAAATTGATTTGAAAAATTCAGCAGGTTGAAAAAAAAGTATCAACTACATTGTGGGATACCTTTGTCTGGCAAGTGCATTCAGAAAATTGGGAGTATTTCTTTGCACTTTCCACTTAAAAAATCCAGAATATTAAAATGGCAAGCATGAAGCTAAGCATCAGCCAATGCAGTTTCACTGTGGGAATGTAATCACATGCATTTTTGCTGCGTTATTCATTGCTTGCAGCTCTTCCAATCAGATAAGCTTAACAAACATGGTGCTATCAATTGCCAGATGTGGTACATCCTGCGCAGCATCTAGTTTTTGATGGACTAAAATGGATCTGAGAATTCTTCTCTTTGTGTTATCAACCATCAGTCACACTATGAGATTCACAAGGAGTATCTGGAAGTGTGCTGTCAAGTGCCAATTAGTGATGTTGCTGACCCAAAAGATAAAGAAGATTGTACGACAAATAGCCCAGTATAATTCTCCACTCCAGTGTCCTTAAAGTGGACTATCGTTTATGAATGTACTCCTGCAGATGAAAGGGAAATAGGAGGTCAGTGGTTCCTGTCTTCAACAATCTTCTACAATCTTATAATGAATTGTAAATAGAATCACTATCAACCTGCTCTTCCTGCACTGGAAGTCAGTGTGAATGGTTCAGGAAAGTTAAACACTGATAATATTGTTTCTCAAGTCATCAAGCTGAAGGCCGCACTCTGTCCTCCATGTGCCTCGCAGTGTGTGGATCCATATGGCAGGAGCTCACCCTTGGCTCCAGCTGTGCCCTTCTTGGCTCAACACGTCCCTCCACTTCCCCATGGCCATGGGGTACATTCACTCCAGGCAGCTGCTGTGCTGGGAACCTGAGCTCTTCATCATTTGAAGATAATCTGAAGATTCATGAACAATCAATGGAAACATGTGCCTGCTTCTCAGAACAATTCTCAGCACAGCCTGGCAAAATGTCGTTATCTGTTAATATGGTTTTATCATGAGGTGTCCCTGCTTTCCAAACTGCAAATGATTTTTACAAGGTCAGAAGCATAGTGTCATGCCCAGGTGTTCGCCATCTTTAATTGCAAAATAAAAACACCTTCTTAAAAAGGCAATGTCACTCTAGAGTGCAGAGAATAAATGGCAAGTTTGGATTTGAAGGGACCAGCTTATGTGCAGTCCTTTCCATCTAAGGGTTACTGTATGCAGTAGTCACTGTAGGTACAATGCATTATTAATTAGCATATACAAATCCTATTTATATTACAAAAGCTTTCTTGGTGAAGGAGACATAATTCCTATTATTACCATCCCTAACAGCAGAAAACAAATATTGTATATAGAACTAATAAAAATACAGGGTAATACAGCAACAAATTTGGAGTATATTTGTACTCTTCACATATTTGTTTGATGCAGGGCCACTGTTTTTCATGGTAAATTATGTATGTCAATAGAATTTTTCTGAGGGTACCCATGTACCTGAATGGCAATGTTCTGAAAGAGCAGTTCTGGAGTGACTTGTCATATGGATCTTTGCTACTTATGCTACACAGCTATTGTATATGTAATAGGTTTTTGACTTCTTAAAATATATATGCATGGAGGAGGTAAAAATTAATTCAGAGGTGCCTGGGCAAGCATAAGAGGGTTCAATGTTCTCCATCACACCACAAAGCCCCGAAACAGTTTGCTACCAAACCAGTCAAGTTCCAGAGTCCACTGAAGTTGTGACATCTCCCCATTACTGCTCCAGTTCAAATACCATTGCAAGCATGTCAAACAAACATTAAACAAAGTTGACCGAACTCTGAGCTTATTCATGTATTAGATTCTATGCAAACATAATAGAAACCTGTCAATAATGCAGGGAAGATCAGATCAAGCTGGCAAACTACCTCCCTGTGTCATAATTTAGCATACGAGCAGAACTATTCCCTGGGAGGTGCCAGGCAATTAGAGGACAAGTCACAACAACAAAGGCATTCCTTAGCAGTGTGAACATTTGTCAAGGTATGGAAACAATTTACAATGTTTTCAAAACCATGGTTCAGGTCAGTTCATTTTTATACTCTCCCATATGGTACTGCTCCTTCCATTTCCAGAGTGAACCCTATTTACCTGGACAGTTACTGTAGAAAATATATTGTTTGCAGAGGAAGTGAGAGTCATCAATAAAGAAAACTTCAAGATAGGTATATTGAGTATATGTATTGGTTTGATCTGACAAGAGAAGAAAATGGCAAACAACTTGTTTTCTACTTGAGAGGTATCTGAGAGCAGAGCACTGGTCAGACTGTATTGTGCCTTCCAGAGGCTCAGCAATAAAAGGACAGTTTGGGTGGAGAGAGCAAATGAAAGTGGCTTTCAGCCACATTTTCCTCTTTATGAAACTGAGCCTACCAGTGTACTAAATGTGCACCACTTTTTCACTTCTCCTGAAGCCTCGAAACAGAGAAGATCAGTTCAGCTCTGCCATGCATAACCAGCAGCATGGACCACTTGAGGTGGTCATGGCTCTGCTATGCCCTAGGCTGGAAGCACAAAGGTCATATGGAGTTCTCTATGCCAAAATCTCTATGCCACACCACTTCTTACAGGTCTGGCCTTACCTCACCACAAATGAACCTCAAGCAATGTTTCTCTTGTTCCTAAGTGTAGATGCAACAAAAAAAAAATGCTATACCTCTTACAGTCACCCTTGAGAAGCTAATTTCCTTCCACAGCAAAGTTCAGGAAGCCAAAACACAGGGCTATGATTGCTCTAGCTCTGTTGCAGATTAATATGGAGCATTTGAAGGGCTTAGGAAAAGGGATTTTTTTTTCCCCCTAATGAATCATGCAGTCTGTTGTCCATACTGAAGTGACATATTAGGCTTGAACTTCAAGCTTTTGGAAGGCAACCATGGAGGACAGAAACAAAGTTTATGATGTCAGAGTGGATTTATACTGGCTAACTCACATGAAACTGGCACAAAAACCTAAGCACTAGCCTATGATTTGTGCAAAAAGCAGGGCTTTGGGGGTTCGTAGAGCTTTCATTGATGGCAAGTGCAATGGATTCATCTTAAACAGGGGAGTGCAGTATTTAGCTAAAGATGGAACAGAATAATAGCTTAGCACCTCTTTCAGAAAAGGTGAAGTTCAATGCAAACAGAGAATGTCTTCTCCATGAAGCTGCACTGAAAAATACTTTTGCATTCATGTGACATTGAGAAACAAATGACAGAGAATTTTCCATTAATAATTTAATTTGGGGGCCAGAGGGCCATCAATAACATCATAAGCATAAAACGTGGAGACAAGTTTATCCCTGAGATAAGCAACCACAGTACAGATCCTTACAGCATGTTTGGATTTGAGTCTGTGGAATGCAAAATCTCAAAAAACATAAATAAGTGGTAGGGACAGCTTCCAGCCCACCTCAGATCATCATGTCTTTACGCTAAATACTTAAAGTACAGAAAAATGAACCTGTAGAAGTGAGGAGAGGAGTATTACCCGGAGGTACTCAGTATCTCTGTCTTCTGTCTATATTAGAAGAAGATATAGAAACAGCAGACAGTCATAATCTGTCAGGGTCGTTACAGCATGAAAATTCAGCCCTGATGGCTAGAAGCAAAAATACATTAGGAGCCTTGATTTCTGGAGCAAAATTTACCCATCCAAGTTGAAGATCCAGGTTCCTTTTGTGGTGCTTATTTGCCACTGAAATCAAGGATTTTTAACAGAAAGTATGTTGAGTGAGGTGATGTTTAAACCCACTAGGAAATGAGGAAGAGAAGCTAATAACCCCAAATCATATTTCCCATAGGACTAAGCTGAGCACGTGAAGACCTCAGTTAAGCATTAAGATGTAATTCACATTCACATTCAGCAAAACCCTCTGACTCATAGGCGCTTTGTTCCTTGAGGGATGGACAACTGGATTACTCTTTATTTTTTGAAGATGGATGGTGGTGATGCTGCTGCTCATCTTTTATAGCAGTGGTTAAAGCAGTCACCCAGAAACTGGTGAGCTGACTATGGTTCAGTGACCTCCACAGAGTGAAGGGGTTCAAATCTACAGCTTCCAGCCCAGCCTCTGAGTGCCAAGTTAAGCCACAACAGCTGGAGATTAGGGCAAGAAGGGTAGAGAAGGGAAAGGAGAGGGGCAGTCTGCTTCCAGCTGGAGCTGCACGGCTGTTTAGCAAAGGATGCAAGATTTACAGGGCCAGAGAGAAAGAGAGAATTAGAAAAATGGAGCTTGATGTGAGGGCTTCCTCTGGGAGAAAGTAAGAGCCATCCTCTTCAATGTTTTTAATACTGGTAATTAATTTATTTTCAAACAAGATTTTACAGCATCATTTTCATATGTATGGGATGGATTCACTCTTTGATACATTTATAAACTTTAACAAAGAGCCTAGTTTGCAGTAGATGCCTGATGAAAGGCCGCAGGGGATGCAGAGCCACGCTCCGCATGGGGTGTCACCCTGCCCCGCACCCTCACCCCGAGAGCCACCCACCCGTGTCACAGCCCAAGCACCTGGCAGGGAGCGCATGAGCCAGATGTGGTACACTGTGGGGCTACAATCCCCTGAAGGTGTTTTCCTATCTTCCTGCAGCTGAAGGCCAGCTACAGTGCAGGACACCCTGCACCAGTACTGAGCACTGCCCTGAATACTGAGATTCATCAGTACAGAGGGTGCAGAAATAGACGGTATGAAAGAAAACTGACAGTGGAGTGAGGACAAAGGGGGAATGAAATTATAGGTGGGTACTCACAGGAGCAACTGAAATGAGCTGCTTGCCAAAGGTGGTCTTCCCTGGGAAGAGGGAGTGGAGGTCTCCGTGCAGGGCTCCTCTCACACTACCGCCTGCGTGCACCCTCCTCTGCCGACAGCAACAGGAGCTGCAAGTGTAAGTGAAAGGAAAGCCAGAACTAAGCAAATTTCAGGATACCATTTGGGTGCTCTCTTAAAGCAGGATAAAGCCTAATGAGATTGGTGTCTTGTACACTTTTCAGTACATTAAACGCTGTTTTGTTTCGATTGCTTCCAAATTCATTCACCAGTCAGGTTACAATTATTGCTGCCCTTAGAAGAACCTCCTAATTTCCTCACTATTGTTCAGTCAGACACTTCAGTTAGTCACTATTTGGGGCAAGCACTAGAGATGTCACAGGTTTACTGGTTTCTTTTTTAATTTAATCTCTATTTCATTTAATCCTAAAGAGTTTGGAGATCAGGAGCTATGCAAAGAATTGCCTCTTTGTGCAAAGTTTGCCTTGGTTGGCTGTCAGTGAATTTGTAGCCACAGCAAAGGCTTTGATACACCAGGGAGAAAATCATGCTTTTACCTAATCTAACCAAACCAACCTTGTTCAGATTGATTCAGTTTCCAGCCTTGGCTCTGACCTCACCCTTACCCTCAATCCTGCCTCACTTTCACACAGAGTATTTTATACAGCCTCTATTTTCTCTCTGCATAGCTTCCCCCCAGCCCCCTCCCAAACCAGCATCTACGTTCTCCTCATCAACCATTGCTTTAGAAATCTTCAGGCTGGATGGGCAGGCATGCAGTGCTGGCAGGTGGTGTAGCTGTTAGGCAGCCTTGTGTATCACAAGAGATCTGATGCTATCAAATTTCTTTTCCCCCAAAGACTAAAGAGAGCAAGCCTTTGTAAGCATGCAGGAGGGGGATGAAAACAGTTTGTCTCCTGAGCAGCCAGCCTTTGTCATTTTACAAATGAAATCACTTTGGAAATTTAGAGAATTAATATCATAATGAAGACGGGAGTACCCATTAGGGTGGTCTAATGTTGCTCTAGAGATATATGATGGATGTCCAGTTGCTGTAAGCCCTTATTTGCAGAGAGTCACCTCTGTAGTTGCCATTATTAGGAAGATGTCTGAAGCAGAGGATCAGACACAACCATTGCAAGATGAGATAGCGTTTGACTGGTTTCCAGGGAACCGAAGGATACAGCCTTAGTTGTACCTGTCACTATGGCTCCCAGCTTTTTTCCCCCTTAATGTCTTTTTTAGCTGTAGGAAGTTTCTCTTTAAAGATTCACTGCTTCTCTAATAGCACAAAAAGCAGTAATAGGAGCATAAAAAATGTTACCTGGATTGCAAAAGAGCTTCCATTTATTGCAAAACAATTGGAGTAATTCATCATCAAAGGATTGCAATATGCTGCATTAGTTAGCTTTTGTAAATAAAGATAACCAGGAGATCTAACCTGCGATATATTACTTTCAGTAACTGGAAATATTCACCTGCTGTGTCCACTTCTGGAGATACCTATTGCACTGTCAGAGCAGTGATGCCGTGATTGCCATTCCTGGAAGCACAGCCTCAAGAAAGTAGTACTTCCAGGAATTATCTTAATGGGCAATTGAATCATCATTTCTAGCACTCCAGCATCTTTCCCAGAAGGACAGTTTTCCACAGGCAATGATTCCAGTTAGAAGAAAATGTGGATACCCAAACCTCAATACCTATCCTCTCCTGGCTGGTTTGCAGAGAACAGAAGCTTTATGCAGATCTTAAAATTTGGAAGAAAGGCATCTGGGACATGGGAGGCTGGAAGGTATCCAGTGCAGTGATTTTGCCTGCACTTCATTTTATACTCGCTATTCTACCCAGGTCATTTATTTACTTCCAATTATCTGTATTCCTTTAATAGTTCTCTACTGGTCACTAATGTTACTGCTTTGTTGCGTTATTTCCTGGGAAACTCAATAGCTGGTGTAAACTGTCGTGGCTGCAATGACTCCAATCAGAATTTACACCAGGGCAGCATCAGTGTTTTAAGAAAATCTGCTTAAATTTCCCTAAATGTCCAGACTTTTTCCCAGCAATGGTTGTGTGCAGGGCAGCTTGTTGTTGCTAGCCTTTTCAAATAAATGCAACATGATGGGGCCACACTTCATTCTTTATATAATCAGTACTGATTTGGGGGAGTAATCAGTGGTAAATAAAAATGAGTGCTGTTGAAATACCCTTTGTGTGTGTTCTCATGAATTACTCATGAAACAGGGGTTACAAATTTCTGCCCTGGTAATGGATCTGTACTGCCTTTATTTTGTTTTAATATGCAGTGGTGGTGGTGGTGGAGGGGTTGGTTTTTTGTTTGTTTTGTTTTATTTTACTTTGCCATTCCATTGAATTCCATTTCTTTCCCCTAAATCTTCAGTTTAGTGGCCAGTTTCACCTTGGTGGGAGCAAATGCAACTCTATTGATAGCAACAGAACTGTGTCTGCATATGTCAGCGATGAATTTGGCCCCATATTTATTGGAAATACCTGGGCTGTTGTGATATGGTGTGGTAAATCATGCTGAGAGCAAATCAAACAGACAGGCTGTGGCTGCATCACTATTTCATACAACTCAGGTCATAATGGACAGGACAATGCTGTACTGTGAAATTCAGTGCTAAGGAAAATACATTCTTTCTAACCTTTTATAAAAATACTTCTCATCCTTCAAAGGACAATTTAGGCAATGCGACCACTACTGGAACCAGTACAGAAGCATTTAAAAGGCAAATAGAAAAACACCTTTGCCCAGGAAGAGAACGAGTGCCCACAGATATTCCCATGCTTGTGCTGTTCCAAAATTTCCATCAACTGTTGCATACACCCTCCAGAAATAAAGATATTCACTCTTACTACAGCAAATGAAAGTGATGTAACATGCCAGTCTTCAAGCCTGGCAAACTGTAAATGCAGTATCGGACAGAGAAGAGCTAACGAAAACAATCACATTAAACATAGCTCTTCAGTGCTTGGTGCTCAATAAGTGAGCAGCAGGCTTTCTCTGTCTAGCTTACAGAAAACAGGAGGTAGCAGTTTGCAAGGAGCAGCGTTTTAATGTGATTGGACTATAACAGACAATCTATTTACAGCATGCTCTGGGGAGCTTATAAACAAATGTTGAGTAATTTCAGCCAGCAGTAATTACCCTTGCAGCTGACAAGGATAGCATGATACTTTCTCCTTCACCTTCAGCCCAGTCCAGAAGGCACTGTACACAATGGCACTTCTAATTATTTCTGCATTTCCATGGCTAAAGACCAAAGTGTATTATTAGAGAACATTTTAGAAGCTTTTTAAAAGCTTGTTTATTGGGACAATTAAAAGTCATCACTATGACAGCAAATAAAACGTTCCATTCCTAGGCACGCGGCTGCAGCCGGGGGTTTGCCTGCTCACCTTCTACGCCTTGTCTACATGAGGCAAAATTTACAGCCACCCCTCACCACTGCTAATATCAGTTCAGCTGCATCAATGTTAGCGAGGTGGACAACCATCAGGTATACATAGAATTGGACTTTATAACTATCATATTATCTAACCTTGCTTAGACCACGTTGAATAAACATAGTGCTTAAAATGCTGTTCACTCATCTGCTCTTGAGCTCCCAACACAGCTGAAGGTAGCAGGGGTGAATCCATCATAGCACTGAGGAGATATTTTTGCAGAATGCCTGTGCTGCAGACAAGGCTTCAGACAATGTGGCTTTTTGTCTTCTGTTGAAACAAAATAAAACGCAAGTTCCAAAACATTCATTGACACTTAGTGACTGGAGAAACACATGGCTTGGATTTTTCTCCCAGGCACTGGACACACAAATGGGTTAATTCTGGGCTGGATGCAGCTGCTGCAAATGAGCCAGCAGGAAGGTAGGGGCAGGAAAGGGAGACCCGGGCAGTGGCTGGGAGAGGAGCCAGTGGCCTGGGGCTGCCGATGGCAAGGGAACAGCACAGTGTGTTGCCCTCTGAGTCCCTCGTTTTGCCTGGTGATAGCCCCCCACCCCAAGCCTCGCTCATGAGAAGGCATACTGAGGTCTTTTAATTTCCAAAAATCATCAGGATATGGTGCAACTCCTCTAAAGCCCTCTCCTCGCCGTTATGGTTTTGCACCTCCAGAGCCAACAGGAAAGCAGTGGTAGGCTTCCACTGTGAGATGAGGTGTCTAAGTCTGCCTAAGTCTAAAATGCAGGTGCTTTTGATCAATAGCTTACCAATAGGTGCAATAGAAATAAGTGTTCATCCTTCCATCCCGGTTCTCCTTGGCAAGACAAGTGACGGTAGCTGTCCCACCAGAGGTATGATCTCGAGCCCTGGAGAGACCTCAGGAGGCTGCACAGTCCTGAACAGTCTCTTATTTGGCCCAAAGCACCATTCCTTTTTTTTTTTTTCTCTCTCATGTCATTATTGGATTTTGTACTCAAACTGTATGAGTTACATTCCACCATGGGAACACTAGAGCAGTTTCTATAGAGTAGTTTTAAAAATGTACAAAGTGCTATTCATGACGAGGCAAGGCATAATCAAAATGATCACTGTAGGCAGTTGTAATTAACACTATGAATTAGTCACAAAGCTATACACCACAAGAACTTTTATTTAACATTGTAATACACTCATATACATGCCAAACTATCCAAAAGTAATTGGGGGAGGCAGTGAACTGTGATGTGTGCTGGTCTGCAAACACCATGGACAGTTTGGCGTTCGCTGAGCTTCCATCCGCCTCAATAAATTCAGTTCAGACTCCTGCTATAGGAATTGACAGCAGATATCTAATCCCCAAAACTGGATTATTTACATTTTTTGATACGTTACATTGCATTACATCCTGTCATGTTGCATCTCATCACAAGCAGATATAATATCGCATAACATGATGTGACATGATGACAGACATCAGAAATGTGTTTTTGTTGTTTTGGATTTTGTAAAGTTTTATATCTGGTGTCCAAAATGTTTCTGAGTGATTTCTAGGAAGATTGAGGAGTAAGTGCCTGAATTACATGTTCCTCAGGCAGCCACCATGCTGCCTCTCCCATGCATTGTTTTATATCTAGCAGCGTTGTCTTGCAGTTTCATGAAACCTCAGCAATGTAATTTTACACATATTTTGCAAATATTTTTAAAAGATTCATTAGGAAGGAAATCAGCAGAACACGTTCAATAACAGCATAAAATGACTACAGCTGCTGCAAATTACCTTGGCTGAAAGGAAACCCCAGAAATATATTGCAAACTTCAACAATGTACTCGAGCTGTTGATTGTTCCCACAGTCGCTCGCTACTCCTTTCTGAGACACGGTTGGTGGAGGAACATTAATTTGTCCTTGTTCTTGAGACTGGCAGGTGTCACTTTGCCCAGTGTGGGACGTGAGTGACAGATATTTTGCAGCTGATGAAATGAGAATGCAGAAATTCAAGAGTGCCTCTGGGATTTCACTGGTCATTTGTGGCCAGCACAAGGGCAGGGCCCGCTGCTTTGCTAATGCAGGGCTGGCTGATGCTGCTGGCGCTGCAGGCTGCCGCAGATTCACACCATTTTAAATAATATTTGTGTTGTGAAGCTCTTCAAACATGCACACACACACACACACACACACTTGACAGTAGTGTGTGGTTCGCTTCTTTCTGGACTGATACTGTCTGGCAAATTGTTCTAATTGTTGGTTTTTGGTTTTGTTTTTTTTTTTTCTGCTGTATGCTAAAGCCTTTCTCGATAGGATTTTACCTACATCTGCTGTCTCCAGTTCTTTGGATAACATAAATTAAATTGACTGAAAGGAAGGCATAAACTAACAGAGGTGAAGTTGATTAAGAAATAAGAGCAGTATTAAAAATGCAATTAATAAGATAATTTCATAATACAGAGGTTTAGAAAGAAATTGGGGAAAATTATATCAATTGAAGTATTTCTTTCATCTTATTTATAAAAACAGAAAAATGCATTCCAGGTAGAAATGCACAATGCTTTGTTAAAATAAAAGGAAATAATAGGAAACGAATACCACAATATTAAAGAATTAAGAATGAGATTGTTGAATTTTAACACTATCTTGCAGTTTGCCTTTATTTTTCCTTTAAGTCTCAGACCATTTTATTTGCAGGCAGCTAGGATTTCTAACCNCCCCCAAAAAAGCAAATGTAAGTACAAGGAAAAGAGATTGTCTTGAGTTGATGCCTCAGACAGATATTTTCAACCTTGGTTTAAATAATACTTTTTTTACATTCAGCAATTTTATGTGAAAGGAGAGAGGGGGTTAAAATGTTCTGTAGTTTCTAAAATACTTTTTATAAGAACTACAGTGTATATTAAAAGGAAAACGATTCTGTAAATTCTATTAGCTTTTTATTTAAACTACACATTATTTTTGAGGTGGTGATTTCCAAGAAAAACCAAAAATTTCAAGACAGGGGTTCGTTTTGCTAACCCTGTTAAATGTGGTGTATATAGAATAGCGTAATCCAGAAACCACTAACAGCATTTTCAATTGTGATAAAAACTTATTAACATATTTGCCTCTTTAATGATTAACTGTCTTTGAATATTAAGAGATTTTTACAACATCTTATTCACATCGAGGAGACTCTGCAGCAGGCTGATCTTTTTCTTTATTTTATAAGTAAGGCTTCGTTTGATATGCATTCTGATTTTAAAAGAACCATAATATTTTAATCGATCTCTCTGTAAAGATCATGATTATTATAAATGAGATACTGCCATGCACATCAAGCCTGACTGGTAGATAGGAGGTCATGAGTCAGGAATTATATGAAAAGGGGAAGTAAAAACTAGAAAATTTTCCAACATGATTGTTTAAAGGAACAGTTATGTACACTGGCACATGAATTCAAGACTTCAGTTACATGTGCAGAGTTACCAGCCTTCATTTTCTTTTAATTTCCTTCAAACTAATCTGGAAAAAATATCATTTGCAAAAAAAAAATAAAATTAAATTAAACCCCTACATTATTACAAAAACTATGCAATTTCATAATGAACTCTTCACATTCATGTAATGGATGACATTAAAAATCTTTGCAGAGAAACATATCTGATGAAAATGTTGATACAAACCTAGGCTGTGAAAACACTAGTTAATGTCATTTGCCAAATGTTATTTTATTGTAGATAATTACTTCTGTTAAATAATTTGAAACACACGTAAAGATAGCATCTGATATGATACAAGCTTATTATTTTAGCATAATTCCATTATCAGAATTGGAAAAAATATTTTGAATAGATATTTTTCCTATCAAACCTCTAGTCTCCCCAAACCAATATTACTTTGTTTATACACATACAAACAAATGCACACACGCACACACACAACTATATCTACACCATTTCAATTGATATTTACCTCCCTACTTACCAATGCAAAGATATACTGTTATCCTTTGGAAATCAAATATTTTTTCTAGATGGCATGCTTCTTTAATTAAACTATATTCTTTACAGTGATCAAATATAATTAGCAGTAACAAGTATTTAATGAAAATAAACTGCTCTCCTTTGAAATCCTTCCAACACACTGTACTTAAAGTCCATCACTTCTCTGAGAAGATCATTGTATCATAACAACTATGACTAAGTACCTGATTAAAAAATTGCCACGTTCTGAATCATTGCAGATAAATAAAAATAGGTGAGGTAAACACTGGAGATCCTGACTTGTGTCATGTACAAATTGTATCATTTAAGATACTGCTTCCAATGAAACAGTACACAGTTAGTGGTTCACTGTGCTATAGATCTGCCTTTTAACTATCCTATTTGATACCGTTATGTACTAAGACATTACCCCAGTATCTCTGCTTAATACTGAGCAAGATGAGAAGAAAGTGCGCTCATATCAGACTCATTGACAGTGAGGTGCTATAGCAACTCTCCCGTAATTAATTGTGAGTGAAAGGGGGTTTGGTTTTTGCAGCCTCGTAAAACTTTTCCCACATGGCTGAACCCACGGTCAGGAGACGTTAGGCAACATTAACTGCCTGCACATTTCTGCAAGGCTCTGGAGGAACCGTCTCGGCACTGGGGCTCCAATTCTGAAAACCCTGGGACACAAGACATCAGCGTCTACCTTTCATCTTAGCTGAGATTTGGAGAGGGTTCAGACCACAGAGGCTCCTTAATTCTCACTAATTCATTTGCTTTCCTGATTCACTTGGCTTGGGATAACCTGCGAATGATAATGAACCTGTAAGGGGAGCGCTTAGTCCCTTGCCTTTGAATGTGCTCGGCATGGATTGAGGGCTTTCTGTGAATCTTGCAAGAGGAAAAGAATCTTATTAGCACTGATTGCCAGTCATGAGGTTGCCTCTAAAAATTGCTCTTGTATTTTTAACTCTTGCTTGCTTATAACAACCTCAGCCAAGAAGAGAGATATGTTGTTTACACATCAGACACAGCATTGTTCTCAACATTTACTCATTTCTCTTTGTAATTTGATCTAATCATAACACATTTGCTTTACATATGTCATTACTATACCACTATGAACACTTCATCATTTTTTCCATGATTATTCTACAAGTTCTTAACTAGCCAAGTCCTCATCTCTTCACCCCCAGCTAAACATCCTCTTTGCATAAATGTGTGCTCTCTAGAATAAAGGGTCTAATTTCCTTTTTTCCTTTTGTTATTAACCATTTCAGCAAAGGACAGCTAGTACTGCTTTCCCTGTTACTAGTGAATTTCTAGCAGGTTTGATGTTCTCTGTTGGTTCTTACCTTTTTTTAAAATATATATATACTGTGGGTCTGGATATGAATAAGAATTCAAGCCCTGATGAGAATATCTGAAAATAAAACTGGGAAAAAGTCGCTTATTCTTGCTTCTCTCTGACAGATGAAAATTCATCTTAGGACTAATTTTTTTTTTCCATTTAGTTATGTGAATTTAGGTAACTGTACAGGAGCAAGGGACTGAAACCCAGAAATCTGTGTCTGAGTGACTCAGTTGAGACCACCAAATGCCTTCTGGAGGCAACCGTTGCTAGTCCAGATTTGTGGGTCTGGGAATTCAGAATCCAGTTCCTTGTGGGTCCAGACCTGAACTCAAACTCCTGACCAAACACTGGGACATATCAGCCTTCAAAAGCAGGTTCTTCTTCTTGAAGACTGTAACTGGCTTTACTACCCAAATCTTCCTACGAAGAGTGTTTATAATATTTGTAGATGGACAACTCGTCTTTTCTGCGAAAACATGTTTTGTTGTGGCTTCTAGCCTATTAAATATGGTATATATGCAGTTCTAGAAAACAAGTGCTCTGGCTTTGGTATTTAGTAACAAGTTAAATGCAAGTCTGATATCAGCTGAAGTAAGCCTTATGCAGCTGCCACATCTGGGACACCTATTCAGTAACTGTAAGTGAATGATGCAGAGCACTGAGACGATGATAAAATAATTTTAGGCTTATTTTGTTTTCCTTGTGTCTAGATGGGGGTGGTATGTCATTTAACAAAATCAGAAAAATTGCTTCCAGCTTCAGATAATAAAATAACTTAGTAGATTCCTCTTGAAATATGAATTTTATGCTTTTTCTCTCTGATTTGGTGTTACCTCAAAAAAAAAAACAAACCACCAAATGACAAAATATTACGCCCACTGTTTCTTAACAGAATTTGCCAAAAAGAATAATTATGTGAGACTACTAGAACTCAAATTTGAACTGGAACTTCTTCTGTGGGAATACGGATTTCTATTATATTGATAGGCTCAACTCTTCCTCAGAGGGCATGAATAAGAGCTGATCAGCATACAGGATTTATGTTGCATGGTAATTGTAACAGTCTGACATTTGCTTGTCCAATCATTAAACATTTCCACAGGACAGTTACAAAAAAAATTAAAAAAAAAAATCCCAACTTGCTTTGGAAATGTCACAAAAAATATCTACATTTTGCATCAAAATGTCAAAACAAAACATTGATTCAAGCTGCTATGTTTCAAAATGTCAATTTGGTACTTTTTATCAGTATTTTGGCTGTATATATTGTATAAATTGTATTTAGAAATTCTTTGAGAAAATTTCATTGAATTTTACTTTTCCATAGTACAACCAAGGCTCAAAAAAACCCCAAATTTTTCAACAATGATTCTTTGTTGGAATCTTCCGCACAGATCTGCTGAATACAATGGTGAATAGAAAAATACTTCTTTGTTAAATCTTCCTCACAGAACTCTTGCTATTTTTTTATACAGCAAAGTGTATTTCACTCAAATATTATTTAAAAAAAAAAGAAGAAAGAAAGAAAGAAAAACACCCACAATTTACTCAATGTATGGCCAACACCATGGAAAAAAATCCTTACCTGTCACCAGAAAATCCTACCCCCTTTACTTTTGTAGCTAAATCTAGGTAAAGAAAGACACTCCAGTCTGAACAAGATGTCTCAAAAACAACTTATTCATCTTAAGAAGAGCAGACCCCTGAGAGCCCACCTGGATACAGACAATCCTAAGGAGAAAGCTGTGTTTGGGAATAGCTAAAATTAAGCTTATTCACTGAAGAAATCAGGTTCAAAGTACATCCACACCATGAGGACCACGCTGCTTTGTTTGACCATTGGTTGTCAGAAGCCTCCCTACATGTGGGTCTTTCATTTTTTTGATTTCTCATCTGCTGCCTTGTCCCCCAGTAAAATCATATGGCTCATGTAGCCTCCTGGCTGCATCTACCATGTAGCACCTTTGCAAACTGCGGGAATTACAAGAGCATTCACATCTCTCTCTGCTTTGTTACTGTCCAGCATTTTTTTTTCTGTTTTTTTTCCCCCATTGGAGCTCTCTACTTCTTGGAGCATTCTCTGCTGGGACAATCTCCATTTCTAACCTCCAGGCCCAATCCTGAGCCCATGAAAGCCTCTGGGAATTTTAGACCAGCACCAGGCCAGCTCCCGCTCCTCTATTAATCAGCAACTTACACCACATTTTCCTCTCCACCAGCTTTCACTCATTGCACTTCCAAAATTTCTGCACAATGCTAAGCAGTTTTACAGCAATAAAACACAGCTCTTAACTAATCTATTATCTCGCTATGTCTGAAAATGTGAGCAAAATTGGAAAGTAGAACTCAGCCACATTTTTCAGCTCAACTTGCAAATTTCCTAGAGAAGAAATTATTTTCTTCTCTAACATTCTGGTCAAAAAGCATCAACTGGTAAGTTACACTCATTTACATACATTTTCTATTAAATTTTTTCTATCATAAAAAATCGCCTTTATGATCCAGGCACATAATTTATTATGCAATGCACCACCACCATCATCACACTGAATTGCATTTTACGTGTTTATACTAACAGGGAAGGTGATCAGCTTTAGCCTTCTTTTCATTATATGCATCATTCATCCTCCAGCACCAAGATCTCTGGATTCTGTAGCATATCCATCATTATCTAACTGCCAACTGTTTTCAGAGGTTCCACTGCTTTAAGCTCATTATTTCTTCAGATTGGTGAATCTACAGAGAATCTTTCCACAACATACAGCAGGCAGCGTGGTACATGTGTACAGATGAATGGTAAGGTTTTGTCCTTCACAGTCTCTTTGTGCCCAGTTTTGCCCCAGAACTGCAGCATGTAATGAGCAGCAAATGCATACTCATAGGACTAAAAATAATAAAAAGTTAAATGGCATTAAAAATAATAACCAAATAGTGGCATCTTTGTATGGATAAGATGTTGTGAATAATTCTAGTTTATACATTGTTCAGTAGTTTGGATTTACCATCTCCTTATACTGCAGGCTGAAGCACATAGACAAAGAGCTATGCTAAGATAAGGAATTTCTTTCCTGTCCGCATTTACCTCGGTGCATTTAATTTAATCAATAGCTGAATGGGGAAGAGGAGGAGAATTGGATGGTTCAAGAGACTGATAATGGGATATCGAACGTTTCATCTCTATATCATTGATTCAACATAGGAATTGACACACTGGATCAGAGCAGTGGTCCATCTCTGCAGATATCCTCTTTGGCAGTAGCCTGTACTAGATGTGTTTCAGGAAGAGGCATCAGAAACCCTGTAGCGAGTGTTTATGAAATAACCCACCCATAGGAAATGTTTCTTCCTAACTCTCTCATTTACAGTTTGCCTGATGTTCTCACTCAGAGTAATCTATAGCTCCTCAAAAATCTTTTAAATTCTACATACAGTGACACAGATGATATGCTTATTTAAATACACGTCTGACTGAAATCTACATGCAGCGCAAGTCTTGGCCACCAAGTTGCAATGAGCTCGGCAGGGGGGTTGGACTAGATGATCTTCAGAGGTCCCTTCCAACCCTGCCCATTCCGTGATTCTGTGATTCTGTGAGTTCTGGAGGAGAATTATGAATGGCAAAAATGACTGATTTCACTGCACTCATTCTTAACTTGTTGCCTTTCTAAATAAATAACCCTATCTACAGTGTGTTTAACTTCTCTTTACTAGCCATTATCTCTAGAGGCCAATTTAAGTCATTTTCTCTCTCAACAAAATAATTTTAAACTTTTCAATCTGCCTTGAAATGAAGGGCTTTTCATGCTTCTAATTATTCCATTGTCCGTCTTTATGCTTCATCTATTTCTGCTACATACTCTTTGGGACAGAATAACCAAAACTAAATGTGGTACTCCAGGTCAGGGCATAACACTGATTTATTTAATGACATTGTAAGAATTTTGGTATTGTTTCTTTCCCATTCCTTGTGCATCCTAACAGTTTTTTTTGCTTTTGTGACCCTTGCTCCATATAGAGTAACACTTTTCATTGAACCATCCAGTATGTGGCACAGGTCTGATCTTGAGTGACAACAGCAATGTATTTGGGCAGCTCAAACTATTTCTTACGTTATATTTGTCAAAACTGAACCATTATCCTGGTTCTTATATTCAACTAAATTTGTTAAATTTTAATGAAGTTTCCATACTGCTTTTTTGGTTTTGAATTTTCTGAAACATTTGAGTTTTCTTCACTGTCTTTTTAGTTACAAATATCATATGCATTTTGCTTAACTAAAATACAAGAAGAAAGAAACCTAGCACTGCTATGAAACCTGGAAATCCACCCACATGTATATATATATATGTTAGCTCTCTATAGGTTCACAATGTCTTTTTATAGTTCTCCATTACATAAACAGCTTCTAATCCCTTCTTGTGTCCTTCTCCTGTGGCTATTTCCTGGCAGCATTCTACAAAGATATATATTTTTTTTTCAGAAGTTCAGTTAAAATGCATTGTTTTGTCAACATAACACATTCTGGGCTTTCTTTATGTCACTATGTCACTTTCTGTCACACTGCTAATGTCACTATTATATAACACTAAAATCACTGTCTTATTATTGCAGTCCTAATTTTAGTTTAGAAAGAGTCACAATGAGCTGGCATTTCTAAGAACTTTCCTAAAACCTTAAAAATCAGCCTCTGCACTTGCTACTTTATTGAAAGTGGCTGCATTGAATGGGACCTTGCATATGTCCAAGAGCATCTCAGCCACGTTTTTCTTAAATACCTATCCTACTTCGGATATCCTATCCGCTCCTGTACCCTGAGGGAAAAAAAATAAAAAAAAATATGAAGGCAGTTTTTGTCCTTACTGGCCCAAGTGAAATAAGCTAACATTCTCAATTCAGGTCTTAACACAAAGTACAAACCAAACACCAAACAGATGACCTTAGCCATAGCAAAGACATTATTATGTACACACAGTAGGAACAAAATGACCAAGCCTTTCACCATGGGGAAGGTTGTTGTCCTTTGATATAGGAATTAAGAGGCTTTGGCATCATATTAAGCAAAACCTTTCAGCTTTTTTCTTCTGAGTTCATGCCTATGTGAGTGAGCAGAAGTGCTGAGTCCATCAGGCTTTTAAATATTCTTAAGGACAATGGTGTAACACTTAATATATTAACTAGGCTGCAGGTGAGGGGCTATCTAATGCCACTCTAAGTCCAGCTAAAATAATTTTTGTTTGTTTCTTTTGTAAAACAAAGTTCTCTAATCCAAAACCTACCATAAGTGCTCAGTTCTGGCTGTGTGGACCTGAAGACCACCTAGAAACAGAAGCTTCAGATGTGCACAAGTCTCCACCTTCAATTCTCTTCTGCAGATTTGTCTGGAGTGATGCGTTCAGAGCAAAACTGCCAGCTGGAAATAAAAAGACAGCTTAGTTACATTCAAGATTTGCATCACTTCAAAGACATTGAGGATCAAGGAGGCCTCTGTACCTACATCCTGCACCCAGCAGAGGGAAGATGAAGGAACTGACAGCCTGGGATGCTCCGTGAGAGCACGTCCCCCACTCCTGGCGCCCACCAAGTGTTCCCCGTGTGCATGGGCATTGGGCACCTCCAGGAGCTGTGGGCATGAGGAATTCTGCTTTACATCTCTGTACACATCCCTAATCGCTACAATCAGCCAGGCTGAAGATCTAGCCCATAGCAAGAGAAAAGTACATTATTCTCAACATCACTTGTGCCATCAGTGCTTTCAGGTTAATTTGTAAAAAAAGTATGACCTGAAAGCTTAAGACTGAGTTTCAAATGAGACAATTATTTCAAGGTTTTGTTTAATAAACCTAATTTATTATGTGAGATAACAGAGTTCTGCAATCGACTGCACAGCTTCATGGCTGAAGTTAGTAATTCCTGTGAATAATGCTGTTAAAAGAAAACATATTATATGGTCACTCTGCAGCAATCAGATATGGTGCCTAGACAGCAGCTATCTTCATTGTTTTTGCTAAAACACAGAAGAGCTGAGAGGACTAGTTATCTCAGCTGTAAATACCTAAGTTACAGAGGCACAGCTGGGACATCACGGCTCCCTACCCTTGCACAGCCTTTCCTATAGCTGTAGCAGCATGCTGCTATTGAGGGCTAAAGATGAAGAAGTTTTGTAACTTGCTACTGTCATGCTTACAACAAAGCATACTCTCATCTTTAGCATTTCTGAGTCTTTTTGGTGTCTGTGTTTAAAGCATAAATGTAACGTTTCTGGATGCCACCCTGAGTAGATAAAAGCATACAATGTTTTAACAAACACTCTAAAGCATTGCAATTACACAGAATGAACTGGCACTGCCAGAACCAAGGCCAGGTAAACGTGAGTGCACCCAGCAATTGCTAGGCATGCCAGAAAACGCTTAATTCCAGTTGATTAAAATAGAAGACTGAATGGAAAAAAAAAAAAAAAAAAAAGAGCTCTTTAAGTGAATAGCAGTGGAGTTTTCTCATGCATTAGGGCATAAAATGACACTCTGCAGAGTCAGAAAGTAATTTTTTTCCTTCAGATGAGAGGTTGCACAACTGTCCAAGCACAATTATGAATGATTTACCTACAATGCATAAGGTATAAGATATTGCTTTTAAGTTGGATGCACAGGTAATCTTTTCCACCGTAGCAGCTTCTCTGTCTTCTGCCTCTACATCTCACACTGATGTGGGTGAAAGGTAGCTAGCCCATTTGGAAGTATATTTAAAAAGCAGCATCAAAAACATTTTGAAATATGCTCTGGTATTGCAGTCAAACCAACAGTGAGAAGGCATCAAATTTTTAGGAAGAGGCATGAGTACTTTGCTTTCATTTCTGCTTCAGCAAACACTGACAGCAACAGCTATAAAGGGTTGGGGAGGGCAAACTGCTACAACGATTAGCCACAAAAGAAAGTATTTAGAAACTGAAATTAAAAAAAAAAAACACCACTCCATTTATGTATGTACTCTTTCCCTCAAAGGAATGCATAATATCTGCATTTCACAATGTACAACTCAAGCAATTGGTGGCGTGCAATAGGAAACATGAAAATAGATGAGGATATATAAGCAGAAAAGGAGAGGTTTGGGGTGGAGGTCTGCTAAATGTCTAGGTCTCCCAGAATCTTACCAAGGATATTTGTAAATGGAAAGAGAAGAGCCAGTAGCTGAAAATATTTCAGAAGCCTCTCCTGAAACTGAATATTTGCAATGGCTGCATCATGGCATTGGCTAAAAAGCATGCTGAAAAAGTCTAAGAAGGCTTTCCTACAAAACCTTGTAAATCTCTGTCTGAAGAAATCACCTTACCCCAGCGCACGGAGGCTCTGCCAATAGTATCTTCATTACAAACGTAGGCAGGTAAATGCCTGTCAGACTCACAGCCAGGGCTGTCTGTAGTGCACGGTACCTGGAGGAAGGCGTCCACGCAGCACTGGGCATTTGATGAGAAACTCAGCAGCACACTGGACCTCGTGGTCAGAGCCTGCTGGCATGCCCGCCCCGCGGTACAGCCGGGCAGATGGAGGCGCTGAGCTGGGGACGGCAGCCGGGGCAGAGATACTTCTTCATAACACTTCTGCTTCAAGCAACTTCTTGTCAGCAGTCAAAGTTTCAGGTTCACGGAGTTGTGGCGTCCTGAAAACTGCTGCAGGAGTGACATAACTGTTTATTTGGCCAGCTCTAATAAATGAATGAGATACTATAAGGCTTGTTAAGAGGTGCTGGCTCTCTACATGCAAAGCAGAACGGTTACTTTAGTTTAGCACACTGATTTCCTGTTGCTTCAGCTAGATACAATGAACATGGAGAAATGTAGGAGACAAAACCCACCTTTTCATTTCTGAGTTTAAATCCTCTGATTTCTGTTGCGCTAATATCCTTCTTAACAAACACTTGCTAATATTCAAACAACTGAAAAAATCACAGTAATTTCTCCCTATTTTATTCATAGATGGACATGAAAAAATGAATTGGGCATTCTCCAGCCTGAGCTGCATGGAAGAAAAGGACTTTTCGGCACATTCAGTGACAGTAAATCTTTGTCTTATCCTTCCAGGTGGGAAAGTATTTTTGGCTTTTTCATGCTTTTAATCAAACTGCACACCTCTCAGCTGACAGCTGCTCCTCTTTTCATGAGCCTTTTCAAGAGAGTTATAGCTTAAAGATGATATAACCTCTTAATAACCTTAATCAGGTTGTTTTTTATTATGTTTTAGTTCATTATAATCCCAGTAAGTCTGTGGAAATCTAGAATTAAAGTTTGTTTCTTTAATGACTTATCTTTAAAACCTTAGCTACAAATGGTGTTAGAATATTAGTTTACCAAGAAAGAAACACATACTTTGCTAAAACAAAACATTACCGTGTTGGATCCAGAGGTTTTGTTTAGGGGGAACAAAACAAAATCCATAAGGGATTGCCCTTGCTCCTCAGTCTGAGCTCACAATGTAATACTGATTTGTCACTAACTCTTCAAGTTACTATTTTATAGCTATTCCAACAACATCTTTTGGCAACATCTGAGATGTCTTGCTGCGTACAATTAATCAGTACACTACTCAGGCAAGTAAATTGTACTACATCTCCCAGTGTGTGCATCATCATCTCGGTGTTGTGTATTCAACTGCTGGTCAATGAGGTTGCAATGCAAGTGCAGGGGGCAGTTCTCCCATATGGTGTAGGTCAAATGTATGCTATAAGAGCCCACAAGAAAGAAACTTCTGAAAAAAAATCCCCAGAAGGGTCTCAAAGGGTGCTCAAAATTAGGACTTTTTTTTTTAATCTTAAATATCTACAGATCTAGCCATAGTGTAAGTTTCACTTGGTTTTTCCACTGAAGAAAAAAAAATGGTAAAGCATACATAGACTATATTTTTTCCCTGAGGGAAAGACGGTATTCCTGAAGCTCTGTTGTCCTACTATCACCAAGCAATGGGAGTCTTATCTTCCCAGCATAACTCCTGGTGCAAAGATGAGGCAAGCAGATCTTTGCAATGAAAACAACGTATATAGCTGGTTCCTGAATCCCTTGCTAGCACCTCATACTGATTAGTTCACAAGCATTAGTCACTACCCAAGACCCAGACCTGAATATAAAAGGGACTTTGTTTGAAGGAGAGAGGATGTTTAAGTGTTGTTGTTTTTTTCCCTCAACTGTTGAGGTAGCACTAGCTGATATACTCAGGAAAAGTATTCATGATCTCCCATATACAAGAGGGATGGCATCTATATTCTGTACAGAATGTAATATTATGTATTGGTCCTGGGTTTAGTTTCCTGTAAAATTATTGACTCTCTGTTTGTAGAGGATGTTTCTGTGAGACTTTACAAACTACTAGTCTACAGATCCAAAATAGCAGTCCTACATGTGTGTTGGTGCCACACTAGCACTCCAAGCCAAGTGAGCAGACAAGTCTTAAGCCTAGAGAAATTCACTGCACCAAGTTTTTACATTCTGGACAGCATTTACCAATGCCGTATGATTCAGATGTACTTCAAATGTTCGAGAACTTCCCCAGTTAAGCCCAAAATTCAGAAAGCATCACACTTCAAGAGACAAGGGGCCAAAGATAAGTAAAAGAAAGTGAAAGGAAGAAGCAAGGAGCAGAAGAAAGGCAGTAAGATTTTATAGCTAGATTCTACACATTTAGAGAGAAAAAAAATGTACATTTAATACTCTACTTCTGCCACCCTCCTCTGAAGTATTGGCTACTGTCAGAGACAGGAGATTGAGACAGATGAACCCTAATCTAATACGGTTACTTCTGTAATCCTATTTCCATGGAGATCTGTTATTTTACTGAAGGCAGCAGAACTAACAGATTCTGTTATTTGATAATTGTGGATCTGTTTTTCAGGATCGAACAGCAATAAATTGTCTACTGACACTTCCTCAGGTAACAGGCTAAATTCTGCCTACAGGTCTTTGGCATCAATGTGACACATAAATTTACTGTTAGGACAGATCTGCAGGCTCATGGCCACATATTCCCTACAAATTTGTCTGTTTTGTGCATTTCTGTTTTTCCCACTGGAAAGGAATCTTAACTTTTAAACTCATGACAGCCTGTGTTTAAAACAATGCATTCTTATAACAAACCAGTAGTTTCAGTGTTTGTTTTCTGAATTCAAACTGTTTCCAAAGACACAATGCAGACCAAATGAAAGTATTGTGGGAAGGAAGGAAGGAAAGCAAGGAAGGAAAGCAAGGAAGGAAAGCAAGGAAGGAAAGCAAGGAAGGAAAGCAAGGAAGG
>VXAL01003760.1:297377-331071 GCA_013399475.1 Chauna torquata
TATTGTTAAACATATATTAGTAACTTGTTGTTAAGCAATAACAGCTAATGGGAGGACATTTCCTAGCAGTTAATGATTGGCCAGAGGAGATGACTGGGGACCTTAACATAGTCAGTCGTTAAATGTGAAGGAATACCCTTGCTTTTACCCGCTATTGGTACTTATATTTTCCCCTCTCTGTTTACATCTCCAGTTTCCTGCATTCCATTGATGTGAATTTCATTTTCTTTACTCAGATACCTACCTATTCCCAGCCCTTAGTAACTGGTACAGAAAATCTTCATTCACAATAGTCTATGAGGTACCCAATAAATTATGCTTGGATTGCTGATTAAATGAATATTATTATTAAATATTAAAATGAAGACTTTATCCACATTTTAGCGGTCACAGATGAAAAAACTACACAGATCAGTGTAACCCATTTATTGGTTTATGGTGGAAAAGTCCTATAGGGAGTGTCACAATTCCCTATGCTGTCCCTGAGTGCGTTTTGCATTAGGACCTCTGATTTAGCTGAAAGATACAGAAAAATCAAATATAGCCAGACAGATCCTGCCTGGCTACACATCTGAGAAGGCTCAGGAGCATAAGGTTGACACACAGCAACTTATACTCACAAAATGAGCCCAGAACCACCTATTTCAGGTGTTAGTATACAAAGATTTTCAAGGTCTGGAGTTTTTGACCAAGCCACACCACTCTTGGGTGATCTGCTTTCTCTCTCTCTCCCTCCTCCTCCCTCCTCTCCTCCCACTACCTGCCATGCACACTAAAACAGTGGAAGCCGAAGAATGGCGAACTACTTCATTGAAGCATGTTCTAAGCAAAGCAGCTGTTTATCTTATTCAAGGAGTCTGATCCTGAAAAGGTTCAGCCAAGAAAAGCAGTCCTTTGAGACCAGAGTAATCTTTGGTGTTACTATGGCCTCTCTTGTCACTAATAGTTACCTGGTTTGAGTGACACCTTTTTCTTTTTTCATCAATTTTTTCTGAGCAATGTAGCTTATTTCAGTCCAGAAGAGTCACTGTGCTTCTTTTTTTTACTTGCACTGAATCCATCTGCATTAAAAAAAGGCCTAGTTCTGTTTGCATTGCATGCAAATTCTAGAGCTCATGACTGATCTTATACTTATAAAAATGGTCATTTTACATACTGCAAACACTTATGAAACTTTCTTGTTAGGTCTTTTGCTATGAATTTGTAGCTATGACCTAGAATTGTATTAGAACACCTCAAAAAAAAAAAAAAAAAAAAAAAATTAATCAGTGTCTTACTTACAGATGTGTTTATTCTTTCCCCATAACCACAAGCCATTCTTATTTTTTAAGTTCATCCCTTTTTAAATCAAGCTCAGAAGAAAGATATATTGGTAAACTGCAACTGGTTAAAAAGGCACCAGAGAAGCTAGCAATGATATTCCACAGGATCGTAATTTCTTAATGTCAATGAAACTTCAGTGTGAACATATAAAGTTTGGGAATGAGCGATCTAGTGTTTCATTTCCCAGTTGAAGACTGGATATTTCCTGGATTCCTGCAGGATCACTGGGGAAGAGGTGGCCTTTTGGAAGACATTTTGGCTGAACTTCAATCACATGCTTGTGAGAGCTGCTTAGAGCCAAAAAGGCAATGGCATAAAATTAACTTCATTGTGCTTTAGGTGTTGCACTGTGTGGGATCTTCCGTCTATAAGTTCATTTATGAAGCATTACATGATGACAACAAAACAAAATAAGCCTCAATATTGTCAAAAAATAAAAAAAAGCAAAATGAATTAGTCTTCAAAGCTAAGTAAACTATAAAAACACCTTAATTGAAGAGCTAAGTGGCAGAACCTCTTAGCTTCTAAGGACAAAAGCCATAAAGAGGGAAAAACACTATTTCTTTAGATGATCAAAGCATTGGGCACAGATACGTTGTTTAAGTACTGATACACTTCACTTTTTCTTTTAAATTCAGACTGATAGCAATTACTAATGAAGAAACCACTGAATTTCATGGCTTTTTATGTTCATAAGCATTCCATAAAAAATAATTCTACAAATATTTTCTTACTCAAAAAGATTTAACAAGAGTTTTAGCTAAAGAGCTGCTTCTTCATAGACTGTGTTCCTGTCACTAACTATTGCTGTAGGAGGCTCATGATTTTTCCCCTGATTGAACAAAAATTATTTTAATAAAAAAGGAGAAGATTAAGTAAAGTTATTGAAGTCTCATAGCAAAACTTCTCCGTCTCTTTCAGATGCGAGCAATTTGTAGAGCAGAAAGAGCTAGGACAAAAGGGAAAGATAAGATTATTTTAGGACATTTCAAAATTCTTGCTGAGCAAGTTGACTCAGACTTTGCCCAAAGCTATATTATGTTATTGGAGCACTTATTGGCTAAGATCAATTTAAAATTAGACTCCTCTGATCCACATGAAGAAACCATTTTGAGTGATTGTATGTGCAGTTTGGGCAACCTAATGGTACTTCTATCACTCACAGGGACAACTAGCACCCTCCTGCTCATGAGCCGTTGCAGTCAAATGCCCATCACATCAGTAACTTCACTTTGCCTGTTTTTGTTTTGAGACTAAATATCTCTGTTTCAGTCATGTCTATAAGACACAGGAAGAGTCAGGACTTTCTTGTGGTAGGTGCTTTTCACAGATATTGCTCCCTGCTGCCTCAGTGAAAGGAGCTTATGTGTGGGATGAGTGGGTCCACCTCCTACTCATGGCCTCTGTCCTTCTGCTGGCCCCCAGCTCTGCTGCTCCTTCTTTCGTATTCTGTTCTCAACCTCTTTTCGCAATTGCTCATCTCCCTGTGTGGATGGTCTCTCTGCTGTTCCCTCTTTCACCTAATATGGATTTTAATATGCCAATGGGAAAAAAAAAAGACCCAAAGAAATAACGTTGACTTTGAGCTCTACATTTATGCTTCCTGAACAGAAACTCTGCCTGCATGAAAATCAAATAGGGAAGGGAATAAAACATGGTGATTTTGAGACCAGATTTTCCCCGATTCCCAGAGAAGCCCAGAAGTCAGGAAGTCACTGTCAGCTACCTGTTTCTGTGTTTCAGCCTTATTTTCAGCACAGGTTAGAGCTTTATGCCACCACTCTTGGCTCTTATTCTGCCTTTCCTGGAGTGGGAAGCATATGGGAATGCATGACAGAGCTTAAGCTTCTGCAATCCTGAGATGGTGAATACTATTACAAATTACAGCAGCTCTGAAAGTGCTCCAGCTTCTGCCTAAGGACAGCCCCAAACCTCCTTACAATCTGCGCAGGCTGTTCTCTGAAAAGCTCTGCAAGACCCCAGGTTTTCTCCCAGGAGGCTCACAGGGTGTTATAAAAGGGCAGCGCTCGGCTCTGCACAGCTAAGTAGTGTCAAAGTGAACCCACCCGATGACAAACACAACGTGAGCTGAAGTCAGAGACAGCAGCAGTCTTCCCCTCAAACCACGGTGGTGGTCCTGTATCACTACAAATACCTGATGTCATTTACAGAATTACAAACTAACAATACAGTAGGAAAATGCAAAGCATTGTGCTAACCTGGAGTTTCACAGTTTCCTTCTTTGGTACATTTGTCGTGTAATTAAGGGATAGCTTTTGTCTGTGAATAATAAACACTTGGAGCTTGAATTAATTCAAATATTTCTCCCCTATCTCACTTGGTAAAATAATAGAGATATTCTAGGCTATCTCTTATTGCCCATTAATGTTGTGTATATAAATAAGCCAGGTTATCTTTTCCTTGTGAGAAATGTTTTATCTAGCAGGCTCTTGTCCCGTGGTTCAGTACTCCACCACTCTAAATTAGGACACTTTATCTTAAGGCTTCATAATCTTACGAGACTATAATTGGAAAGTTTATAAAAAAAATCCTGCTTTGTAAGCTTGGCAGCTGAGATAGAAAGAGGGAATGAGAAGGGCTACAGCAGAATTACACCATCACTGCTAGCCTGACTCCGCTTGACAGAGCCGTTTAATATTTTGACAAGACAAAATATAAAGCAGCATTTTATTCTGTAGAGACTTCACTAGACACAAGCATGGAAGTGCTTGTGATCAATAAAGTTTGCGGTGGAGAGTGATTTATTTACAGCAGGGTATTATGTAGAGAAAGAGCTGTGATATTTCCACAGGCTTTGACGGCATAATGGGCCCCTCTCAATCCTTACATGGAAGGGTTAGATTGTCATGGTTGCTCAGGCAGTATTCAAAACGTTATCTGATCAGCCTTAAAGACTTCAGAACGAGACAGATGATTAGTTACCCTAAACGATCCTCATCATGCAGAAATTGATGATTTAATATAGTCAATGACAGACGATTCCATTTGTACTAGATAAAGTGTCTGCGGTTTGTATCAATCATAATAGAGTTATTATTGAGCATAAAAGAAAAGCATGTTTAATATCATTAATTCCAGATATGTCGCTTTCCACATCTGGCATTCATCCATAGAGCAGAACCACTCCAGGCTATCATTCCTGCCTGTGTGCTGGTGACTCCAGTGTTTTTTGTAATTTCAAAATGTTTTTCAGCACCTCCAGCTAGGTGCAATAACAGTTTACAGATTACCTATGTCATCACATTTTGACAAACTTCTCAATCTGATGTGACCTTCATCTTTAGCCATCTGCTTGCCTTTGTTTCTGCCTTTTTTTTTCTTTTTTTTTTTTTTTTTTTTTTTTTTTTTTTTTTTGATAAACCTCTGCAGCTTAAAGCTGTAGTGGTTTGTTCCATATTCTTCTAGGTCAACATTTCATTGTGTAAATCCAGAAACACCAACTGAAATGTACAGGCAGTAACCTGGGTCCAAGTCTCAAGGTAGCTGACAGTGGGCAAATCTCCTAGGTGTATGTTTTCATCACTTAAATCAAATACTTATTAATTGTTAAGGGTTATCAACAATCCCCACATAAAAATCAGTGTTTGGAAAATACACTTTGTAAAAACAGCTTTTCTGCAGGGCCTGTCTTTTTCGAATTCCTAGAAAATGTAGGGCAGAATCTGGATGTTTCTATAATCAGATCATAAATACCCTTAAGTGAATGAGCAGAAGCCACACTGAAAATGCAGCTCAAACCACCGCATGTGCAATTTTTTTAATTTGGTGTGGAGCACAGGCACTCACCAGAGAATCCAAACACACTTGCTACTGCTTTCTGGTAGAAGATTGAATGCCTGGGAAAGTACTGCATCTATCTACAGATTTTTTTCTCCCTATTTTCCTGAATCCCAAATAAAACTTCAAATGAGGAATGAGGTACCTATGGGATTCTGTTTCTTTACTCATTCAGATGTATGATTGCATGCTTTTAAGAGATAAATGCTCAAAAACAGAAAATAAAAGGGTTATAAAAAGTGTAAGCTTGTTTTTAAAAGCTGAGCCCAAGATTTCTTGTTACATTGTTCAAATCAGAAAATTGGCGAGGCATTCTTTCATATGTAGTTGTAGGGGCCTCCTCTCCTTTTTTTCCTGCATGCATGGGTATTTTATACCAGTGGGGAGAACAGTCCAAATGAGTTGGCTGCCTGCCAGTTCAAACAGCAGGAAGTTTACTGTTGCTGGAAGCCTTATTTATTTTGTGTTTTATTTTGGAAGGAGGAGTAAAGAAGGCTAATAACATTTCAGGGGCAAAGAGTGAGTTGTTGTCCTGCACTTCAGGCTCTGCTATCAACCAAGTATTGCAACATCCCTGTACTGCAGAGTTCAATTTAAAGATCAAATCCACTATTACCTCCTCCTCTCTTACTGTCACTCCTCCAATGGAAAGGACAAGAAAACTAAATCATCTGAGTAACTACTACTGTATATACATGTATTGCAATAGGGGAGGAGGGAAATGGTAACTATCGTGTAACTCAGTTAATTCCGTGCAAAATAATATGTTTACTGCATGTCTTTTTTCCCTATATTACTTTTTTTTTTTTTTAAAGATGAAATTACACCAGACTTGAAGAGCGTTTTGTCATTTGTAGGAAATTTTGTGATATTTTAAAAACAGCTAAATATCAGAGGCATAAGGATGCAGTTTATGTTTTGCAGGAAAGAGGTAGAACAGAAACATATTGATGCAAAATTTTTTCTGACTCCAGCAGAAACAGACAAAAGGGTGAAGAAACACCCTGTAAAATTGACATTAAGGGGAAAATCCCAAGGAAAGTCAGGGACAGCCCTGGACAGTCTGCAAGGTCCACATAAAGCAGGTATCACAATCATTTAATAGTAACAAAGATCTTGACCTCCCTATTTTATTTTTATTCAGCCTGTACCTAACAATATGTTTCCTTCTGTAGTAAAGCCATTTTCTACCGCAGGGAAGAGGTTGCTGCTGCTCACCACCAGCTGCTCCATCCTGCCTCTTCGTGTACTATGTCCTTGTTTGTGCTGACCATTGCCCATGGAACCATGCAGAATCTAGACCAGCAAAAGGGCCCAGTGACACCACCAAACCTCTCAGATCTTCAGTTGGGCTCATTTTGGTGGCCTGGCTTGCAGAGCAGCCATACAAACTGTTCCTTCACAGCATCCAAGGGAGCCATGAGCTGCCCTGAGGGGCTGCAAATAAGCAGCCAAGGGGGAACTTCTTAGAAGACATCATTGGCAGAAGATATGCTCCAGCAGTTTCATCGTTAGCAACAGCAAATCTCAGGAACTTCAGGCAAAGACCTCCAGCCTTAGCTGAGGTTGCCTGAATGACTGTAGTAGAAGTGCTACCTGGGAAACCACCATTAGCAGCTGATCTTAAGGTGATTCACTGTCTTGCCTCCAACTTCTACATACACATGAAATGGTCTCAGTTATTGTCACCCACTTAAAAAAAAAAAAAAAGTAAGAGGATACAAGGAGCAAACTACCTTATTTTGGTAACTGCTTTTCACATTAAAAACACTTTCATCATGGGGAAAAAAAAAAAAGATAAAAAGAAAAGTATTGAATACAGGAAGCTATAAATATAAAATATTGATGCTGAATATAGCATACGGCTTAAAGCAGTAGTGATCAATCATCACAATAACTCAAGTTCACTAGACAGCAGAGTAACAGGTGACTGACTGCTTCTTCAGTATCATTAAACATTTTAACACAGTTATTTTGTTCTGCATGTATGTATATCTATATATGCATTTGCGTGCATGCACGTGTATAAAGGTAAATGAGAAGAACTGCTGCCAGTGAGTTAAAAAATAACAGAAAGCATTTTCAGTTCTTCAGGCTAGTCTTGATAGAAGAGAAGAAACTACTTTCCTCTAACAGTGCTTACTGGAAATTACCACCAACTCACAGGACACCTACCTTTGGGCTCGTATCTCTAGCACAAGACAAAGGAGAAAACGGCTGGTTTGACAGGTATCAGATGGTGTTAGCATACTCGCATATACTATCTACGAGTCATCTCGTGGCAAATCTGTCCAGCATCTTTTGAAAGAAAGAAATAAAAACTCCCAAAACCTGAAAGGAAAAGAGTATTCAAATTACTGTTTAGCATATTAAAACATTTGGTTAAAGTAAATGGCTACTGGAAAGACGAAAAATGAGTTCTTAAGAAAGATCTAGGAAGAGATGCAAGAATGAGATACATTGGATCACAGCGGTGAATATATGGGTAGAGAGTTTTAAAGAAGAGTGAATAATTGTCTGAATAAGATTTCTAGTCTTGGAAATTAAAAGGTTCAGAGAAAGCTCTTGAAATCAAAAATATGAGAGGGTACTGACAGTACCATATAAAATGCAGAAGGTGAAATTGTCTGTATTGTTAGGAGATAAAAAAAGAGTAATGACTGCTTTAAGTGGGTGAGGTGTAGAAAAGGAGCTATAATATAAACTGAAGACGGGCCAAGAGGAGATACAGCTCCTGGTCACTCTGTCCTCTGGTGTGTATATCTGGTATCCTCCACGCTCAGCTGGCCACGTCCTGGCCAATGGGATGCAGGCCTTGGTCACTGGGGAGGGCACAGGGATCCAGTCTCCTCCACCACTGACTCCTTTTCAGACCTTAACAGTGGCAGTGTGGACACTACATGCAGCTCTTCGCAGTCACAGCTGGCCCCCAGGACCCAGGTGATCAGCAGTGCCCTTAAATTTTCCCTGACTCCCTAAGAACATTCAGTCTTCTGCATCTCTCTTAGCCTTGAATGGTAGTTTTCTGTGTCACCTCAGTCTCTGTATGTACACCTCCCCGAGTTTTCACCTGACTCCCTAAACGCAGAACAGCAGCTACCTTCCCAGGGACAGCCTTGATTCGGGCTCACTGAAACAACAGGAAACAGCAGGCAACCACACACAGGCAGTTTCATTTCTGCTTGTGGATCCTGGTGGGATCAGTGATAGTCTGCAGTGATCGCAGTTCAACATTAGCCCTGTTAAAACAAGTGCAGGATGGCTTCCTTTCTACGTGCAGGAAAATTCATCTGGTGAAAACTAAAAGTAATTAGAAGCTTAAAATAAGGGATAATAATAATAATGAGAATTGTTTTGTAATACTGGTAGGGGCAGAGAGACACGAGGGATGCCTTGGGAAGGAATTGGTGTGGAGAAGGCATGTACAGCTTTACCCTCGGGTTGGTACCAGCAGTAGATCTTCTCCAGTAAGCATACAGGTAAGTTGAGGAGCCCTATGTCCTGGTGAAGTGGGTGAGATTCCTCAGTGTGTCACAGCCCAGCCTTGCCACCTACACAACTTTGCAAAGATCTGTTTTATCACTAATTTTGGAAGCCAGCTGTGATTTACATCTCCCTGTCCAATGGCAGGATTTTCTCATGAGACTCAAACTCTTTTCAGGTTCAAGCTTGCCTCCAAAATCTTACGATGTTTGGTTAAAGTGACATTTCAGCCACTTTCCTTCAGCAAAAGTGACACTGAACACAATAGCAGAGGAACTGAGAGAGTGCCGTATGTAGACAGGCAAGAAAATCAGACTCAAGAGCCAGTGTTGTGTGGAACCACTTAAAGTCAAGACATATATTTTATTTCTCACTTTTCAAGCAAATACATATCTTTTGTGTCCACTCTTTAGGGTCACATGGAAAAGTGAAACCTTGGAGACAGGAAGGAAAGAGAAAATAGGTCATAACAGACCTTGCCATACTAGCTGCAGTCCCAAGCAATTCCTCTTTTTTTTTCTTTTTCGTATAATGAATTAGCTCCTTGTGCAAGAATTCAGTTCAAGTCTTAAAACACAGTGAATTCCTTTTCTAATTTACCAGAGTCAGCTTTGTTTCAACCCAGTTAATCACTTAGATTTGTATATTTTACAAACCTGAGACAAATATTTATGAATGTTTTGTGGGGCACATAGTGGTAATCTTGAATATTTACACATATATTTCAATAAATACATAGTTATGTTCATAGTATATTCATTTATAAGAAACTGCACTGAAGTTCAAATTGATCTCGTGGCATCATTCAGCAATTTTGCTCCCTTTTTTTTCTTTTTTTTTTTTTTAAATACAGGACATGCATTCAGTTAAAGTTCTGTCAAAATCATGCAGTTGATCTAATTGCCAGTAACAAAAGTAATTACCTTCACTTCTAGTTTGCTATAATTATACTGCTACCGACTTTACATACTTCAAAAAAATATAGGGGTATGGCTCAGGGGGAGATCACTGCACTAAAACTTCAGCAAGCACCAGCTCATGTCTTTGTGGTCTCTCCAGAGTTTTCTTTTGTCTTGCCATATTATCACTACTTCATCTTATGAAAAGTCTGTGTTTACACCCTTGCAGTTTAACATTATTTTTCCTTTTCTTACATCAATGCTCGGTGTCTCAGCATGACTGAAGGCAACTCCACCCACAATATCACGCAAGGCCAAGGTCCTCTTTCTCCATCGCTTGGGTTTGCACAGCTTCCCCAAGCCCTGGGCTTTCCTTCTTTAGGCTTCCTCTTAGAATTTCCTTGTCTGCAACCTGTACATTTTCCACCACTGGATATCCCGCTCTACCCTTCTAATCTGCACATTTCTGACGGATTCTTTGCTTGTAAAAGCTAAAAACATAGGCTCCTCCTCTGCTTGTTCTCACTTGTTGGTCAGTAATGAATAAGTGGGCTCGGAAGGACCAATGCAGGGAATAAACCTGACAGTGGACAGGGCAGGGATGGAAAGAAATCAAGGTTTAAGTGTGTAAGATGGACCTGAATGATGCTATTGGTGATAGCACCCATTCACTTGTCTGGCTCAAGCTTTCCAGATACCTTTCAAAGTGTGGATTTGCACAGTAGTGAATCTCAGAAAAGCTTTCTTGTGTGGTTAGACTGTCATTCCCAACATGTGGAATAACACCTGTACTTGGAAAAACTTGTAGAGAAATCTGCTCATATTAAGAAAATAAAAACAAAGTTGATTAATTCAGAGCCTGAATACTCAGCTGGGAGACACTCCTACTGGCAAATTATCTCTCTGAGGATGTAGATACAGTCCCTGGCTTGCTCCAGTCTGCTGGGTCTTACTCACAGGCTTTAGTGAAAGCAAATGCTGTTAGTAGTACTCAATATGCCTGTTTGGCATAGTCTTGAGTTCCAGTGCACTCCAGTGTCCTGGGTTCTGGCAAGCTGGATGAGAGCTTGACACCATGTCTTTGATGGGATTTTCACCAGTATACTTTCCTAAAATCACAAACAAGAACTCAGACCTCATCTCCTAGGATGCCCTTAAGCCAGTGTGATATGCATGCATTCTTGTTGATATGGCTCAAAAAGCTTAATTAAAAAAAAAAAACAGAAGTCCAATTCAGAGTGTTAGTCATATTTTCCCTTCATATGATTAGATCTTTTTCACATAAAAATGCACTGTAATATATACTAAAGTCAAGGTTGTGAAGTCAAAATACCTTTGATATGAAACCTTTGGAAATGAAACCAAATAATATGAATCTTAACAACCCATATTATATTAACAGATAACAAAGTACAAATGAGTATATTCACTGCTACCCCACTTTGCAACATGCACATGTGTACACCTACTGAACAGTTACATACATTACTGAATAATAGATCACACTTTGATCCAAGTAACCCAGAGCATTTTACAAACACTAACTAAAACTTGAAATTTCTCTCTCAAGTATTTAAATAACAATATACATAATCTGTAGGTGGGAAAAGTGAGCCAAGGGAAGGTTAAATTAACTCACTCAGGATCAGAGGTGGAATCAGTGTCGGTAGGATTATATGAGTATTTATACCACTCCTCTATGCAAACTAAGGCAATCTGTTCTTCTTGAACCTAAAGAACATGAGTTTCTTTAGGTTCTTTTTGGGTTTTCCAGAAAATTACTTGTCAGAATTTATTTAATTAATACGAATTCTTTGTATTTATTTTGTAGGCTTTATTGCGTCACTGCTTCCTGAGATATCTCAAGACTCATGATGGAATAAGGCAGTCCCTGCTCATAATACAAACCAGCCATGGATGTGATTCAGTGACACCTCGATACAATGGCACGCGTTCTCCCACGATGACCACTAATTGGGCCTCCATTGCAGGTGCCACTGCCTCCAGGAATTTGCATTGCACCACACAGAAGCACAGAAACAATAAAATACAGAACAGCTAAGGGGAAAGAGTGTTGCCACAAGCAAAGTGTGATCCTGCAACAGCCTGGCCTCTCCACGGGGCTCTGTCATGCTTTCCTTGGGCAGCAGCAGGGCCGGCAGAGCTGACTGCCCCACCACCACGGTACCTCCAATCCCCACCTTCATGCTACACAGGCACCACCGGTGGGCTCACCCATCCTTCTCCACCCCCCGTCCATAGAATTAACGTTTTGCCTAATTGTATCTATACCTGCTCTTGTGAAATGATCTGAATTGCAAAATAACCAAACTAAAGTGAAAAAATTCACATACTTATTTTTGAGATTTTTTCCCCCCCTATTAGGAGGGGTCATTCCCCAGCACTAAGTGAGGAGACAGGCAAAGGACTGTAGGAGGTAGATCTCTGTGTGGAGAAGTGGCTACTTAGATAGATGGTTTTCTGCTAGAATTGTTCATAAAACTTGCACAGTACTGGGGGCAGCTTTGTGACATTCCTGGGGTATTTAACATTATTGATCTTTTTGGACAAATGAGTAATGTAACATGTTCATTACCATTAATCATCTTTTTCTAATTCAGGTAAACAAGGCGTAGTTAGGTTCATGCTCAGCTAATATCTGTTTTCATAATTATTTTTACAGTGATCCTGTCTGATGAAATTCAAATATGTATTTATTTGAAAGAAAAATATTGATGCCCTCTTCATTTTAGCAAAGTATTCCATAAAGGATCAACTTTCCAGCTGTGCTATTAAAAAAAAAAAAAAAATGCTATTATGACTTAGAACTACATTTTAAAACCAGCTCTGTTGTTTTTGGCTCTGTTAACATGGAATTCAACAGTAAGCTTCACAATAAGGCCAGGCAGAGAAGAATCACTTTATGGTCCTCTCACTTGTCTTTGGCAGCTGGGATGTTATTAGGTGTGATTAAAAAACCCATATGTTCCCATCACCCGAAGAATCAGCTCGTGGGCTGCCCAGTGCACACACTGCTCCTTGAAGACTCCGCTTTTCTCACCTTTGTTTGCTGTGGGTATGAGATGAGAGGACCACACAGACACCAGCTATGGCACCATCTTCTTCCTTTCTTCCCACCATGGAGGAGCGCCCCAGTCCCTCACCAGCATCTTCGTTGCCAGGTGCGTCAACCACTCTGAAGGGGACAAAGTCACACGGAGATTGCTCTTTTCCCAACATATCCTTCCTCTTCAATATATTTCGGTAACACTACAAACATCTTTTCATTATCTGTTCCAAATCTCTTTCATGGAATTGGTTATTGTACTTTTCATGCTGCTCTTAGCCGGCTCCTCCAAAAATCCTTCATCTGCTTATGCTGGCTTTGCTGGCTTTTCAAATCTCCTTTCAGTTGTGCCTCCTGGCCTGCTCCCACTGGCTTTTAAAGACAGGCTGATAGGTTTTGAGTGGAGTTAGCTCCTTTTCACAGTGACTGCAGGCAGGACTATTGCAAGCTGAAGCCTGGTGTTTCCTGCCCAGCTCCCTCAAGAGCTCCTGTGCCCCACTGCCAACAGCCATGATGTTACAGCACCAGCAATATTTCCCATGCCTCTGCCTTTCTAGTGTTTGCAGCAACACCTTATAAGAAAGGACAAAGGTGATACTGCTATTTTCCCTATTACCATTGTAGTGCTCCAAAGCTGTTCTGCATGTACTGTGCTGATAGGCTCATCATAGAGCAATTTAAATAGAGATGTAAAGCACTTTTATTTATCCTAATGAACATACCAATAACACTCTTGCTGTGATGCCTCTGTTTGCCGAAACCAACAAACCCTGAAATAATATTGACAGGACCAATTGCTTGAAACTTTGTAGAAAACAATGTGTATTGAAGATACAAGAAGTCACACTAATAGGAATCCTGTAAGGCAAATGACTCCACAGAGGATAAAAGGTAGAAAAATGCTCACTTTTGTTTTAAAAATACAGTTTCAAGTATTTAGTATGTCATTTAAAAGACTGAGCAGAGGTAAATACTGAGATTTTTAGGGAATAAAAAGGAACTATTAAAAAAGTGTATCTTTAGATAACTCAGAACTCTTTAGATAACTGTTTAGATAACTCTTTAGATAGCTTTAGATAACTCAAAAAACTTGTCCACTACAGCCTCAGTTTCCACTAACCACAATACCCAGTCTTAAGAATGCTTTTTTGCTGAAGGGTTCAACAAAGCTCTCTTATGCCTTTGAATAAGAAAAAAAATTGAAACGGGCAACTCTGGTCTCCTTAGACTTCCTGAGAACACATGAAGAGAAAAGAGTGGTTGGCAAAAAGTGAATTATAAAATTCATGTACTCATCACTGATAGAAAAATCTGTTTGTTTACCCAGTACTAATATAAAATCCTGATCATGATAGAACTACTGTAAAAAAAATCCACAGTTAAACACAAACTCAGTTAGCTAAGGTGTATATAAATAAATATATGCCATAGCCTGACACCATTTTCTAGTAAAAGGATTTTTAGGGCACATGAAGAAGGTGTCCTCCACTGCCTAACCCTGCTCTACTATCTGATTTTTACACCACAGTGACAGTGATATTAGAACGAGAAAAAGCGGCTTGCTATTACTTCTTGGGCTCTTGAGTGTCTGATGGCTGGTTCAGAGAGAAAGTTTAAGAGTGAACCATTTCAGAGGAAAAAAACCTAACAGATGATAGCTCTGAAACTGATCAGCTAGTCAAGAGAGAAAACTGGGGCTTCACCAAGCTTCAGATGCCTCCTACAAGATAATGTCAGGGGAGTTTCAGAGATATTGCCTTGAAAATTAAGCTACAAAGAGAATGATTAAGTAGTAAATCATAAAAAAAAAAAAGTGGAAACTGGGGTAAGGTGTAAAAGAGCTTGACACGTCGAATAGTTACGGGACTGATAAGGAGAGAGACAGAGATACTGTCCCTGGCACCTGAGCAGGTCCACACAGGCAGACTGGAAGAGATGCAGGCCACGCAGCTCCCTTCGTTTTCATGCCTGCTATTACTTCGGGACAAATATTTTTGTTAAGGCAAAGACTGGAAAAAAGAACCCTACTTCATGAAACTGCCCTTAGAAAGTGCTGTCAGTCCTGTGGTTTTTTTAATATACAGCAATTAGGGTCATTTTGGTCCTTGGGTGCATATGTGTGGTCTTCAAGCAAGGAATTCATCTAAGAGGATCAGATGGCTGGTGGTAGTTTTGCTTGTCCTGCTTTTCAGGCATGGCAGAATAAGGAAGAAAAGAGGTCTTTTTCTTCCACCATGTTATAGCCCTCTGTTAATTAACGAACTACTGAATAATTCCAAGCTGGTTTTTATATCACCTAGTATTATTATTGTGCTTTTTCCATTGTCAATAATATCTGCCTATGACTGTAGACAGGTAAATAATTGCTACCCATTATAACCTCTTCCTTAGACGATCGTCCTCTAGAGACCTTAATTTTATTTGCAACAGCTTTCCATCTTTCCATGAAGCAAAGGAATTTATAGATAGTATAAATCTGTAGGAGAAATTCAAATATATGGCACATCTGTTAAAACATTCCCTGATTGTCTGAGGTTACCTGCTGGCTCCATTACTACTTTTCAAAAAATCAGAAATCAAAGACTAGGGAAGTGTTCTCTGCTTTGTAGTGTTTGTAGTGGGCTTCTTTGCAGCTTCAGAGAAGCTGCAACATTTTAGCAGTTCCTATCAGTGACCTTACCTATATTTTTGCAGTTTCAGCTTGAAGTTTGCTTGCTTTGATATAAATCATTGCAACGTTGCATCGCCATGGAGCAAAATCACACAACACACTGTAGCAGAAGAAGCTAATATCCTGGGCTTTGGCTGATTATTATTCTTTGCCTTGGTAGAGGAAGGTACCTTGAAACTTAAAACTCTCCAGCATAGGATCGTCATGCTCTGAATAGCTTGTCAATTATTGTCTTTAAAATATTAGCAACTGGTAACCATGATACCATTGCCAAAATATAAACCAATTTTGTTTGGGGAAAAGAAAAAAAAAGAAAAAAAACTTGGTGTATTGAGGTGTTCTCCTGTTATTCTTCTTATTTCTTCTGTTTTTAATGCATCTGAGCCAAAGGTTTCAGAGTTGTTTAGAAAGCAACTTGTAGAGATTTCTGGGGTCATGTATATGTTCTTTAGTGCTTGTTTTCCTTATAGGGTGTTGCTCAGTAGTGCGTGGTAACTTTAACAGTTTGCAGTCTATTTATTTAATATTCCTGAAGAACAAAACTTCAAAAGAAGAATAAGATTATGTGCCTTTCATTTTTCCTCCACAGAGTACAACTCGCTTTGGTATTATTGTAGTTACAGCAGCCAGACTTCCAAACCCAGGTCTTGCTTATATGAATTTGCAATAATGATATGCAGCATATGACAGCCTCTTTTCCAGACTTGCTTTTCCAAGCAGACCTGTTGAAATTAAAATTGAAACCCAAATCAATTTCTGCAAGGAAATTTAAACCAAACCAAACAAAAACAAACAAACAAACAAAGAGAATAAAAGAGGATTTCTTATACATAATTGTTTATACCCCTTAAACTCACAATGTTGATTGGTTGATTGCTGACCACCAAACAGTGGAGAAACTACCTGTCCCTTGAGTAGATATGAGAGCATAGGCTTTCTCTATTGTGACTTGGTATTCAAAGAGGAGATTTTTTTTTTATCGTTATAATTCATTATAATTATAACACATTATAATGTGTTAGCCAGAGAAGAGAGAAAATGGGTTGTATTGTGTGTCATGGAAAAAAGATCTGGTGCAGAGTGAAGACAGAGAATAAAGTTTCAAGGCAGTAAAAAAGTGCTTAACCATTTCCCTGATTTCTCTTTGTTAGTTTATATTTGTGCCCATGAAGGCAAACATTGCACCAGTTTCTGAGATGTTAAAACTTCTACAAAGTGCAAAGAAGTCTAATTTGAATAGTAATCGCCAGTGACTGTAGCTCTTATCAGTAGGTAAAGAGTGATTTCAGCTCCTTACTATCAGCAGCCAGAACTTAACAGTCAATATCATGGAAAACATCTTAATTTTTAGACAGGATCTCTCTCCAGTTACCCACAAGTACATTCGAGCAAGTAGATAGGTGCCACTGGACAGAGCTACTGTAGTTTGAGCATAAAATCACTACTGACCTTAAAATTAAGCAGTGGCCCTCATGTAAGTGACCAAACTTTTGCTATCTACAGACTATTGACAAATGGTTTACATAGAGTTTTGTGGAACAAAATAATGGGATTTTAAAATATTTCTTAAACTAATTTCCTCCAGATCACATGCATCTGATTACAACTCTGCAGAAACTTTGTAACAAGATTGCATTATTATCAATATTAATATTCCTGTCATCTGCAGGTCCAGGTCATAGTCTTTGGAGCCACTCTGCCTGGCATCGTATGAGTGAAGGAAAAAGGATACAGGCAATCCAATGAGAAAGAGTTAGTACAATGGTCCCCATGGTTAACATTTTTAGCAGAAAAGCTGTAGTGCTTCAAATACACAAACAACAAAACAAGTCAAGTCCATTTTTGAGACATTTCCAAACCACAACCCTGTGAATTCTCTTTCCCCTACATTAAAAAAAAAAAAAAAAAAAAACATTAAAAAAAAAAAAAGATATGTGAAAGGAGAATCATTCGAAAGATGGGTATAAGAAAACTGCTTCAGCAATTGCCTGAGACTCATGGGAATACAAAACTCGAATGAGAAGTAGGAGACGTAGGTTAGAAGACTATAGATTCCCACACAAATGTCACTACCTAGGTAGGTGGAAACCTTGGGTTTCTGAGCAGAAACAGCAAGCATCAAAGGCCCAATCTTTATTTGCTTCTGGGGTGGAGCTGCAAGGAACACCTACACATTACAAAATTGTTTTGATTTCCTCTTTCCTTTTTCCCACTCCTCTGTAAGGGTACTTTGCTCATTCAGGCCAGCTCTGATCCTTTTTTCTCTTATTCTCCATCCTCTTTTGGCTTCTGGACATCTTTAATATGCACAACAAAGTGTCAGTTTCATTACCAGCAATCTGTATTCAAGGATATCAAATTTGTGTAAATTCCACAGCATTGCACAATGTTTCCATTTAACCTGAATGAAATTCAAGTGCAAATGAGGTGTTAGTCATTCATGAATAGAACCCTTAATGTATAGACATGGTTTTTTAAGGTGAATTTAGTACTTGGCAAAAGGTGCCAAACTGACAACACTGAAAACTAAAGTCTTCTATGAATTCTGGTAAAAGGTATGATGGGAGAAGGCAAGCCACACTGCTGCATATAAGCCTGCTGATGACTAGGAGTGACTAGCACTAGAGGTGGAAAGAAAACTCAAATATTGTGTCCCTTTAAGGCTTCACTCTCTGTAGACGGAGTACTAGTGCCTACACAAATCTAGTGGGTTTTGTGACACAACATTTCAGAATATGGAAAACTGAGAAATGCAGAGCTCTGAATCATTTCACTTAAGGCACTCTGTAATGAGATCTAATCAACGTTGAACACCTAGGGGTGAAATTCCCCCTCTTTTCCACAGATGGACTTTTGTTATACTCCCAGAATAGTCTCTAATTTGTTTTTGCTAAGCAAGTGATGTAATCCCCAACTAACACAAATGATTGCAAGTGCTAGAAATAAGTATTATAGAAAAGGTTGTAACAGTACTTTCTTATTGAAAACACCCAAGACTGCTTTTCAAGCAAACAAATAATCCTGAAATGTAAATGACAGATGACACCTAGCCACTGGATGGATCCTGACTGGCCGTAGAAAGAAAGTCCTTTCACTCACTTACAGAGTGAGTGTGGTCAGTTCAATCCCCCAGTTTCTCACCTGTAAAGCATAGGCTGTAACTAGCCCTGGCTCAATGTGGTTTGACACATATGAAGAAAAGGATGTACACAAGAACAACATATTATCTCTAAATACCTTCTAAACTACCTATGCTCAGGCAAGACCAATTCTACATTTACAAAATATAGGGTATATAGGACAAAGATTGACGGCCAAGAGTTGCAGGGGGACCTTACAAAGCTGCATAGCTGGTCAATATAAAGGTAGATGAAATATAGCATGAATGAATCAAGACTAACGCACACAGGAAAAAGTCCTAACTTCAAATATGAGATAATATTTTCTGCACTGATAATTGTAATTCAGCAATAAGAATATATGCTATATCCAAGGAAGAGTTAGGTCAGTGCTCATTATCAGTTAAAGCAGCAAATAAATTGTTATGAGTTTTTAGGAAGAAATGGCGACAAAACAGAAGCCAACACTATGCCTTTGAATATGGTTCATCCACATTTTGAATACTTTTGCAGATCTGGTCATGTTTCAAAAAGGTTACAGTCAAACCAGAGAAGGCCAGCTAGGCTAATGGATGTCTGTACAAGGAACAACTGAGTATGCCAGCACATCTCAGCTCAGAAAAAGATAACTAAGAGACAAAGGACAAGCCTAATCATGAGCAGCCAGAAAAGAGTGAAAGGGCATTGATTCCCAGGGCATCAGTTGTTCACCAACTCTCCCAGGACAGAAACGTAGGAGGCAACAAACACAGCATGTAGCTATAACTTTCTGATGGTTGAAAGCGGTAACATAAAGCTATAAACCAGGTAGTTTTGCTGGTACTGACTGCAATATCTGCCCATTCAACCCTCTGGTGCTTCTTATATGAGTCTTGACACCCATCCATACAGTGTCCCAGGGAAATACAAGCGCATTTGTGTGAGAATGCACACATGTGTGCATGTTTTAATACAATGCTGCTGCTTTGAATTAATTCTTAAATCCTCCCTAACTTCTCTTTCAAATTTTAGGTGAGGAAGGAGAGACGATTCCAACTAGTATTCAAGGCAAGAATAAAAACTTTCTGTGACCATTTGGAACTCTCATCTGATTATCATAATCATACTTTCTAATTTTTTTAATAAAACTAAAAATCCATATCTAAACAAAAGCTTTATTCCTCTATCAGAAATGAAACTTTATTCATAGTTATTAACCATTATAGCAGACATACCCCTTGTATAAATATCTACAAAGTAATGAGTCTTTCCTGGAATAAGATGCATATTAATTAGATCCTACAGCACTTGAGAGACTTTGGTTCAATTCCCACCAGTAAGGTCAGGAAATGCATCCACAGTAGTTAGCAGCTAGTTTCAAAATCTCAATGCGCCAAGCACGATGGGGTCATTCAGTGGTGCAGGTACCCCAAGGGAAGGGTAAAACAAGAGCCAGGGATTGTTTCGTAGCACTGAACTGGTACACTGCAGCAGTGACGGACTTTCCTTTCAGAGCAGAAAATCCTGCCAGCACAGTGTCCTTGTTGCCCACCCTCATTATGAAGAATGTAACATGTGAAGCAATTAATTGGATGATATGGGCTGGAACAAGCTAAGAAGACTGGGGGGCAAGGCAAGGGGGAGGGTGCGTGTGTGTATGGGGGAGGCACTAATATAATACACAGTGACAACACTAACATAGCCACACTAAAACAGCCCTGCACAATTAGATATAGGACCATCTTCATACAGCATAGAAGCTCCAATGCTGAACAGGGTATGATAATGTAAAAAGCCTTCTACCCACTTGAATTTTAAATTCAGATGATGATTCACTATTATGGAATGATGGATTAAATATCTCATCTTTGCCCATGGACTGCTAATGAAGCAGACTCTAAACACTAGAAGTCTTTATGCAGAATGTGGAATTTCCATGGGAAGCAGATCCTGTGAACACCTCCATGCTATCAGGACAGTATTTTTTTAATATATATTTCTGTTATTTTATCAGTTGTGACAAAGCAAATTGGTAGGAATATCCTTTGTAATCTTTGAATTTTTTTGGTTTCCGTATTGAATTACAGCACATACATGGAGCAAAGATAAGGTATTCTTACAATAGATTTTAGAAAGTTTTAAGACTTGATACCTTTTTTTTTTTAATGGAAGATAAAATTCTCCTGAGGAACTCAGGCAATAAAGACAGTTGTCTGGGAGAAAAATGGCTCATCAAGCTAAAAAAATAATTATTTATATCAATAAGAATAATTCTCTGGTAATTTTTCTCCACATAAGTAGTTTTGGTGAAAACAAAAATCCCAAGCCAATTAACATTCTCAATGTTCCATAGTACAAGACATATACTAGAAACGGCAGAGTTAGGAAGAGATCATTCTTCATGGGAAAACTGGAAAACCACCCCATTGCACTCCTTACAGAGGTGCTACTCTTTCCTCTGAAGCATCTGGTGCTGGCTGCATTTGGAGGCAGGATACCTGGCTACCATGACCTTTGGTCTGCTCTGGCATGGTATTTTCTGTGTTCTTAGATTGCAGGCTACACGAGTGTATTATCTGAATGAATTCACTGTTGTTTATCAACACAAATAATTTACAGGCAATCCTTTTCTTCATGGTTAATCAGAAATTTTAGAAAAGGCAATATCTGATCTTGCAGGCAGTAGATGGGTAGTTACCTTATGATCAATATCTATGAAATAATCAGCAGTATTTTTCTTAATTATAGGCACAAGCATGCAGACATGCTTTTTCAGGCCCATATTTCTTTGTGTGCACATCTCCTTGCTTGTGTGTTATACAACATGCAAGTGAGGGCTGCTCACTGTACAAACACAGAATACTGCTATTAAGCTCTGGGCAGCCTAGAGAGCCAGATCTTTTTCAAAATATTCTCCGGGACAACAGTGGTTGTTTTACTGTGTGTGTATGGCACATACACATGGTGCATTATACTGCCTCTTTCATTAAATTTATTGAATCTGACTGAAAAGAAATAGGAATCCACACATGGCATGGGGAAGAGCATAACTAACATATGGTACCCTGGGTCACATTTTTTCTTCATATGCATCTTAGGTTTCTTGCTGTTGGAATCTTGAATATCTACATGGCTCTGGGGCCAAGGGTTAAGGGCATGGGAGTCCAGGAGGTTTTGTCCTTGACCATGCCAGTGAGAGAAATTGGCTTGACAAGGATCCTGTGGGTCAACAACTGGCTGCATGGCTGGTGTTGACAACAGGGATGTGCTTTTTATAAGCGTAGGACCGTCCCTGAGGACTGAGGACTGCTAGGAAGAGACAGAATCCACCCAACTAAATGGGGCAAAAGCATCTGTACCAACAGGCAAACCTGATGGGCCTAGTCTTGGTCTCCCCAGTACAGCAAAGATACAGACCTGCTGAAGCGAATCCAGCATTCTTCTGGAACCAGATGCTTCTCAGTGGTGTTCATTCAGTGGAAAGACAAGAAGCAATGGACGCAATCTGAAATACAGAGAATTCCATCTAAATATAAGAAAACACTTTTTGGAGGGTAGTCAAACACTGGAGCAGGTTGCCTACAGAGGTTGTGCAGTCACCATTCTTAGAGATACTCAAAAACAACTGGACACAACTCCTGGCAACCTGCTGTATATTACCCTGCTTTAGCCGGGGGCTGGACTAGATCTCCAGAGGTCTTTGCCAACCTCAGCCATTCTGGGATACTCTGAATTATAGTCAATCTGAAAAATTCCTGCCCAGTAGTCAGCAATTGCACAATAATTACTCTTTCTTCAGTACATACATTGTTTGCAGCACAGTAGCACAGAACATTTTCCATACCTTTACTTCTGTCACTGCCATCCCATGTTCTTTTCAAGGGTGGTCTGCGTTACTTGAACACACTTTTCCTGCCATAGAGGCGAAGAGAAAAGTCACTACAGCTTGTGCTTATGCACAAGAATATCACAGCTCTTGATTATGTTCAGTCCCAGGTTGTGAATCACAGGGAAGAATTTCAATGTCCAGCAGTTAGATGTGTTAGCCATGACATTTCTGAAGTTCTATTTTTGTATACATACCAGAAAAAAAAAAAAAAAATCACTTCTTTATATCTGTCCTTTAGCACAATATTTGTTTAACTGCAGCTTTGATACTCCCACTCTACGCTGCATCGCATTCTTACAGCTCCAGTTTTACAAGCTATACATATAGTTTTCAGAGCTAGACTTCTTTAACCAGGAATTTTTACTCTTAATGAGAAAATAATCTACAAGCAGCATTCTTACATCTCCCATAACCTCTTTGCTGTTAAAACATTTGTTTAAAATTTTCTTCAGAAGAGAAAACGCATTCATATCTGGTTATTGTCCTAATGAAATCTCTTTCTCCTCCTTACAGAGCTCTTATCTGAGATGTTAAAATTTAACTTACTTGAGTTATGAATACTATGTGAATTAATAGTCAACATTGTTTGGAAGGTTTTTTAATTGGCCTACAGGGAGACTTTCTGTATATATTAAACAGATCATGTGTCTGAATTGCAGCTAACCCACCTTTAAATTTCCTTTGCACACATAAAACTCAAAACTGTTTAATATTTTTTTAGAAGTATTCAGTTTCATGGTTCACTTTAGGAAATGACTGTTAAAAGTCAATGTAAATCAAGATTACTGAGTGGTCCTCAGTGATGTCATACCAGTGTCATAATGCCCAATAAATAAATAGGTTTGGCTGTTCTTCTTATTTTTATTTATAAATTCTGTTTCATAACAGCAGTAAGATGCTCCAGGCCATGCAGTTCTTGGGGATTATTGCGCTTGTCAGGTGTTTAAAATCACTCAGTCCTCTGCCTGTGCCTTATAATACCACTGGAGGCATATAATCAACCAGAAATGCACTGCCTGGAGTGTCTTAATGCTTTATTATGACATATCTAACTTTCAAAATAAATTATTTATTGGGAAGCTTGGAAGTATCATAATGATATCCAATCAGTAGCTAAGAAATATATATGAAATCAGGACAACACATCAGAAAGAGAAAGGCAGAGGATAGAAAAAAAAATGCCTGCTCATCAGTCATCCCAGGCCAAAAAAATGTGTGTGTCTGTGCCTGTAGACACAGTTATGTATGTGTACATAGGAGTGGATACATTTGTTTTTCTGCATAGATTTGTATATATCAAGCATCACGCAGTACATGCATTTATGTGTTCATAACTGATTGCTGATATAAGCCAAGAACAACGTGTATTGATTTAATAACCTATATTAAAAAATAAGTGGGCTAAATAAATGCTGATAAACTTCCTATTAAACAGAAATTTAGGACATCCTGTACTTACTTAGTTAAGTCATTCCATGTTTAAGAATCAGCTTCTGTATCTACCTCAGGAAGCCTAGCTACATCAATTGACATTAAAAATTGCATTTCACATCATTATCATTACAATTGCTACATGCCATTTTCTGAAAAAAAAAAAAAAAAAAAAAGGCAAACAACAACAACAAAACCCTAACATATCAACTGTATAACAGCTAGAGAAGTTCAATACTCTGGGGTTTAAATTTCTAAATTAAATTCCAATTTGTAAATTATTATGTGGAAATAAGGAACACTACTTAGACAATTGTGCTAAATAACAGTGCAAACCCTGCAGGGGACCAAATTATGTTTTAGAGAGGGAATATGAAAAGTTTTTTGGAAAAGGGCCAGTTTTAGGTAGGGGGTGTTTAAAGCCTTGGGAGTTACTGTAGCAATAGAAAAGATTAATAATTTGCACATGTGAGACTCCTGGCAAGCAGGACGCAGCTGTAAAGAATTAACCCCTCCTGAGAGACATAAAAACATGAAGCAGCTGAGAAGAAAAGGGTGATGGGAGAATGCAAAAGTATGCAGAGTGCAGATGTCCTAGAAGAGAAAAATATGTAAAGTAGGGCTTGAGAATGTACAGAGATTTTATTGTATTGGGGTGGGGGGGCTCTTCTTGGCAAAATTTGGGTATACAGGAAAAAATGAAATACCAGCAGAAGACAAAACTGATTCTCTACTATTGCCAGTGAGTGCAGCTAATCTGAATAAAAATCTGAAAGCCCACAACTCCTTAATGAAAGGACACTCTCAAAGTGATCTGGCCTAAAACTAGACCAAACCGGCTTTGTTTTGGTGTTCATGCATGCCTGCCTCCGCTCTGCATGCTGACTCCATCATTCTTGTATGCGGGCAGGGTGCTGAAATACAGAAGATGCTTGCTGAAGTGATTGGAGGGCAGGCTCTCATATGCACAGAAATTGAGCAAGCAAAGCAGATCTGGGGGTGAACCATTGTGTGATTGTGGGTCTGTAACTGTGGAGAAACCCAGCTCCTGGTATTTGTTCTTCCTGGCTGCCTACCAGATTAATTTCTATTGTGAGGGTCCAATTTTGCAGCTGCTCAGCACGACAGAACTGCACCCCTCCCCCATCCAAATTCAATAGGGCTGGTGCATGGGCAACAGCATGGTTGCACCCTAACTCAGATGATAACTCTTTTATAGTATGGGAGAAGGCCAAAGCAATCCAATTTTTAGGTTGTATTAGAAATCTGAGACTATTACCCTTCAAGAGGAGAAATTAAGCTTTAGAGCGGTGAAATACATGGTCCCTCCACTGATCTTCAGTTGCTGAGTATGATTTTCTCTTGGAAAAACAAATTGATAAATAGAATGTTTGAAGTGATCATTAACAGGGAGAAACAACGGAGATGTTTACTCAGATTAAGTCACAGACAGCAGCATCCTTTTCTATTAAAAGAAAGAAGTGGTCTTGAAAATAATACGTCTTTAAATGTTACATGGATTATCTAGAATCTAGATGAGGGATTCCTTTTTTTTTTTTTTTTCCCCTTGGTTAATAAGAAGAAACATAAATAGATTACCTAGCTTAGGTTTATTGTGTTTAGATTTAATAACAAGCCCTAGTCTCCTACATGAGGTAAAGCAGATTCTATTATAAAAAGAGAAAACTAAAAAGAATACACTTTTAACATAGTAACCGTTTCAGCAGAGTACCTTTTCAGGAAAGTCCATTCAAAGAAGCCTCTAGAGGTGGCCTGTTTGTGCAGGAGGTGAATGTGGTTCCTTGCTTTCTATGCTTGTTGTCCAACAAATAAAGTGTATTACAACTGTTTAAGTGTTTCATGGTCCCTCAGATTTCTCTACCGTCCTCTCCCTCTTCTCCCACAACTCCAATCACTTGTTCATGCATCTTCTACCTATCTTCCCTATTATTTTTTCTCTACATTTTCCTGTATGGTTCCCACAGGATTTGATACCTGCTCTCCAAAAGCCTTCCCCTGTGGAGAAGCCCACCAGATCACAAACTCAAGCATTGCTTCTTTGCAAGTATCACAGCTCTACCATCCTGCTCCAGACTTGTCTCTTGCCATCCAGATTAAAATCTCAGCCTCTTTGTTAAGTTGTAGTTCAAAAACCATTTACACCATCACAAGGCAAGACCTCTGCTGATTCAGGCTGTGCTGTACCTCTCTCACTCTCAGCTATTCCTTTATTTCCCTTCTCCTGGGTGCAGGAAAACATGCAGGCAGCCGTATGTTTACTGAAGGGCTGGTCTGGGCCAAAACTCAAGTTGTTGAGCTAGGCACTGGGGCAAGGTGGTGCAGAGCACACAGCTATGGGTTGCTCTTTGAAAGCAATGCTGATGGCATCGGTGTAAAGCATGCATGGAGCTGCAGTGCAATGCATCAATACATTGTAAATTGTAATCTGTTCTCACAAATAATCTGTTTTCTCAGTTGTTCAAGTCCACAGTCTGACCCTGTTACACCAATTAAGTGGGCATTAGCTGACCTCACAGAAATACTTTCTTATCGAATCTACAATGAGGTCTGCCAGATTCCTTTTACATATTGCATCTTAGATGTGGCCTTTTATTCCCATATATTTAGCAATGCATATAAAAGTTTATCTTAATCATTGCACCTTGTCTTTCTGTGGTGGAAGAAAATGTGACCTTTTCTGCTTCTTTTCATTAAGCAGGATGTTGCAAAGATTGTAACTACTCGCATCACATTTTTCTTTTCCTCCCACAGTAACTTATCCTTCTCTGTCACACAAAACCAAAGCAACTTGCTTGTGTTGCCTTCACTGTTGTTGATTAAATCTATCACAAGTCTACCTCCAACCTACCAACCCCTCTTTCATTGCCAGCTTCTGTTAGAGATCCCTCTTCTTTTTCTCCAAGCTGTCCTCCTGTTCAGTTCCAGCTAGCTGAAAATGCCATACTGCTGCCTATCTTTTGCTTGCAAATGTTTTCATAAGCCTCACTTTTCCTTGGCATCATGTCCACATTCCGACTGGTGGGTTGAGGTTGTTGCCTGTCATGCTGGTTACTATTGGGTCCTTATACTCCCACAAATGTGTCCAGTCTATTCATGGTCTGTAGGCTCTTTGGGACAGGACCATTTTGCTGTGTGTTTTTATGAATAACAATACAGGCTAAAGTATTGGGTCTGCTACATATGCAGTCTATGCAATGTAGATACAGAAAACTACAACCTGGTTTTATGGTGGTATTTTACTTGGAGAAAGATTTCTTTTACAGAATAAACTTGTAGTTCAACTTGGTCAACAGGAGTTGAGCCGCCACCCATCTTTGCACAGTCCCCACCCCACCTCACTACAAGCTCATATATTAGGGTCTAAAAAAATGTCCACAAACTATTCTAAAATACCAAAATGATTTGGACTCATTGACCTTAAACATTGCAATTAGCCAGGATATTCCTAATAGCTTCTGTTTGTAGGAAAATACGTATGTACATATATATATATACACACATATTTGGAAATTGAATAATTTGTTGAACTATATGTCAATACCATTGCCACTATAAACTAAGAAACAAGAACAGTTCAACAAAAATTAAACTCAGACCTTGGTTTTACAGTACATCTGTTTAAAACACACAAAGAATTTTTATATCCTTTCTATTGATTAGAGATTTATCAACCAAACCACATTGTGTACTCTAAAGCCCATGCACACACACATACAAACGTGTCAGCAAAATCGACTGTTAGCCTTCCCCACAAATAACGCTACTGCTTTCTATTGGAAGCCCCTACTTCATTTTTTTCTAAACTCACCAGACTTCAACCAAGTGATACGAAGTTTCTAAAGTCTGATAACATTTTAATCCTATATTTTAACAAGTTTCAACTAAAATAATTTGCTTCCTGAGAACAGGTATCTTTGCTTAAATTGAGTTTTCTAAATGTCATATTTCAAACTCAGAAAGGCCCTCTGTCCTTTAGATCAGAAATTTGTGTGCACATGAATTTGTACTCAATGGTGAGGGGAGGGAGGGAACTCCTTGGCATAGATCCGGAGGTAGCCAAGTCATACACTGAAAATTACAGTTTTCCTTTGCCATGTTTGAAAGGGATTCTAAGAGACTGGCTGCTGGTGTTTACTTACATGAGAAGACTTCCAGCTCCACTGACTGTCATCAGCACTGGGCAGGATGTGGCTCCACACAGGTCCTGGGTACCACCAGCCCCTGAGATCTCTTCCAGATCTCCTACCAGACAGGACAGGGGACAGGAGACCATGAGAGGTCCCACCAAACAGCATCAACAGCTACTTCTGGCCTGACTGAAGGAGCCCAGACGTTGGAAGTGGGTCTCAGGCTAATAATTCCTTACCTTTCATAGGCCTTACTGTAAGGTCCTCTCCTCCAGCAAGAAGGAAAGTAACATTCCTTATTTTAGAGATCTAATGGCTCAACGTTTGCCCAGAAAGACCTCTGGGAGAAGCATGAGGAAGTGCTTCTGACATCCTGCTGCAATGGAGATTTATATTACATACCTGCAAGAGCCTCCTCAAAACCATTTCTGGGCTCTCCAGCTAGAAACCTGGGAGGAAATTAGGGACACTTCCAATACTTAGTACCTCCTTCAGGGTATTTGTCATGTGGAAGGACTTCATGCCCTGGGAAGCTTCCTTCTGACCATGGTGATAGCAAACAGAAATCACCATCTGGGATCCTTTCTTGTAGAGACCCAGGAATGAGGTAGGCTTCTCTGTTCACAAGCGTGGGAGGCTTTTGTTTTGAGGACCAAGAAGAAAGTCACTGAAGAAAGCAGTTCCTGGAGCAGGCAGAGGAAGCTGCAGGAGTTAGCCAAAGAGACATTTTCTCCTCCCACATAAGGACTAGCGTGCCATTGTCACCACTGTGATGTTTGTCATTTTACCTAGGTGCTGAGGTAAGGATAGACAGAAATGTCTAGCTAGGAGTTACTAACAGATAGGCACTGTAAATCAATACATAATAACCGGATTTTTGTCTCAGCAAAAACAAATAAAATTCATGGCTAGCATCTGCAGAGATACCAATGGAGTAGTTAACTCGGTAATCCAGCATGTCCCCCAGGAATCCATCCAAAGACATCCCACACCAAAAAAAAATCCCTAAGATTTCTAAAGCTTCTATGTGACTTTTTTTTTTCTTTCTATGAATTTATCTAATCATCTTTGAATCCTTTGTATTTTTGGCCTCTGTAACATTCCATAGCAGTGAGTTGTAATACCACCTTTTTTATGAAAGAGTAATTCTCTGTACTTTACTTGTTTTAAACCTCTGTCCTACCAATTTTCTTGGGTGTACCCTGATTCTTGTATTTTAAGCAATCCATCATTTATGCCTCTCCTGGACAAATTCACTAAGTTTCTCATGGTGAAGCATGTTCGAGAGAATCGAAATCTGAACTTTTTCAGAACACTCTTGATTTTTCAGCTTCATCTTCAAATCTTCAAAATCACAACTGAACACACTGGCCTATTTTATTTTTAGGTTTTATCTACATCTTAATTTCCTGGTCTTGTCAGAAAGGGACGTGCAGATACTGCAGACAGAATTCATGTCACACAGTAATTTAGGCTGCTATTAAGTTATAGAATTTCTTTATCAACACTTCAACTCTGAAAGCAAATTCTATGTGCACACATATATGTACATAAACTGTGTAGCTCATAGTATTATATCTACATCCAGGGTACCATTGTAGCTACGCAGCTTCAATCAATTAATGCTAAGATCTCTTCACAACATGAATATGATGCATATTTCAGATTTATGGGAGAAAAAAGCAATGCAGATAATCATGAATTTCAAACAATCTGTGCCACAGGATACAATGACATTATAGCCACTATGACTATAGTGAAAAGAAGTGATCTTTTTCTGTTCTGCATTCACCCAAACAATTCAGATCTTGCAATGGTGCCATATTAAAACACTACATAAAGATACATGTTTATGATTATTTTCTGTCAGTTAATGACAGCAACAACACATTCCTAAATCTATGCATACTTATGCCAAAAGATTTGTGTGATTTTCCCAAATGTGCCTTATCTTATTCATTTACAGAATGGGGACCTAAAACAACATATTTCATTATCAGACTGTCCAAAAGAAAACTGCAAATTAAGTACCTTCAAAACTGCTCAGTCAGGTAGTATAAAGGTGCTATGCTTGCAAAGGTTTCCAGATAGAAATTTTAATTGCATTAAGTTGTGCCTAAGAAATAAGGCTGGTCCTGCAGTGAATATATTATGTAAATACTAAGCATTTGAACAGAAAATGATAAAACAATAATAAAATAATCTTTTAATTTGCATCTAGGAACAGTCTCTTTCTCAACTATGTAACATAAGATTCATTTAAAAATGTAAAAATAAGAAAAACACATGGGAAACGAGTAAAAAAGTGTAAGGAACAATTTAACACCCTCTAGAAGATGAAACCAGGCCATACACTAAAGATAAGTAAGTGAAGAGATACTGTTTTAACAAAGATGAATATAAGCATATGCTGATATATTTCCTGGAACAGGGTCTGGAGGCCCTAGCACTTATCTGCTTGCAATTATGATTTGTTTTAAGTAATTTCTGAATAAAANAATTAATAGCACTATCAAGCTCAAAGTGTAATTTAATGGACAGTAATTAGTTTTTATTGAAATACACTTTTTAATAAAAGCTGTAATAGTTGTTTGTTGAAAGAGAGCTACTTCATGCTTTGTATCTGAAATCCATTTCCTGCCAATGTCCTTTTTCTCTGTAACATTGGGGGAAACGTTCTGTGAAACATCTTCTCTCTTTAAACCTTGATAAAATTCTGGACTACGTCAAATGTAATAAGTTTTAGACAAATGACTGTCATCTTCTTGAGCTGGAGAGTGAGAAGAAATCACAGCAAGTGTTTTTATTTGCATTAACCACATGCATCAGTGCGGTGTGTGCGAGGAACTCTAATACGGCTATTTTACAGCCACTATACAGATATTTTTTTCTATGTCATATTAAAAGGCTATAAACCTCAGAGATGGCTGTCTTACACAATTTAACTCATTCTAATTGTACTACAAAGTGTTCCTTTGACTTAGTAACTTCTTCAAGACACTCTTTTCAAAAGATATATGGAAAAAAACCCTCTCATGATTATTAATAATATAGTTAATACGGAGAAAGTCTGAGAGTAAGAAGGGAAACATTTCTTTCAGTCTGTAGAGACAGAACTTAATTCTATAGTGGCTGGTTGTACTTAGTTTCATTTTTTTAAATGTTCTAGCCATTGAATAAAGAAATCTTTTGAAAAGGAAATAGCATCTACAGTATTTGAACTTGCCTTTAGCATAAAATGTTTTAATGTTTTTAGTCTATCTGTCTTTGGCAACTGAAACAGACTTTAGTGAATACTGGTAAGAGTTCACTTTGTAATAGAAAAGTAGTCACTCACTGTGATCACTGTGTCTTTTTAGTATGCGGCCCAGAGGATTCAGAAAAAGATTACATTTACAATAATTAACATATATGTAAATGGAGATCATGGCTATGAATGATAAATTTTCATAGCAATTTAAACCTTGTTCAAATTAATCAACCATACAGACACTTGATTAATGAAAGGCAGCGTCACTTTAAAATGCAACATGTTAATATATATTACTGTTATCGCTGATCAAAGGATCTTTAAATATAAACCAATTAAAACAAAGTTCAATCTACATTTTTTACTGGTTTAATTCCTGCAGAATTATAAGAGCTTTATAAAAATTTACGTATTTTATTCTCCTTCATATCTATTTACTAAATTAACTGTAGTACAGAATCACACAAGTAATTCTGCTACTTCATTAGTATGATTGGATCTGAAAACTACCAGATTAGTTTTTCAAACTAAACATATACATAATGGTTGGTTGCCAAGAGGGTAAAATGCATCCAATTTCATTCTTCATTTGTGAAACCAGCAACTCGGATCTCGTCTCTCCTATTTTCAGTTCAGTCGCCAGCAGACCAGTTGCACACCATATCTGCATGACCGAGAGCAAGTAAGCTGTTTAGGAAGAGTGCCTCTGTGGCACCTTCCCAACAGCACCTATCTTCTAAGAATAGCAAGGCTGGAGAGTTTGATGGCAACGCTAGATTCCTACAGAGGTCATCCTAAGTACCTACAGAGGTTTTGTATAATTTCAGTTTCTGGTTTTATAACAATGGCATTCATGTCATACAACTCTGCTTCGATTCACTGGAAAATGTAGAGTGTATTTCATAAAGCTATCTATATTTACATACAGGATTTTTGGTTTTGTTTGTTTTTGGAAAGAGTTACTTTGACTTCCAAGCTGTGCAATATTCTTTGTTTTACCTCATGATCATGAAAATCTAGTAAAAATATATAGCATGTTTCTGAACTGGAGAAATGAATGAAGACTTTGCTATGGTCATGAGCAGAGAATATATGCCAGGAAGGAGTTAAAGTGGTTAGTTGATCACTATTTTTCTTTCTGCAAAAGCTATTCAAAATGTGTCTTTAACACACATTACATATCAGCAATCGGTATCTCCAAATGCTGAGCTTTTTTGGTAAGTGAAAATATTGTTAAAAGAGTAATGGGTAGTAAAATCAAAGTAAAACCACTAATTTTACAAAAGAATCGAAGACAACATACTGCTGATTTTGGTGGAGCCAGTCAGAGATATATACAAAGTATCCTTGTCTTCATGTGAACAAGGACACACATGCCCACTCCTCTGATTTCAATATGAGGAGCTAAACACGTAACAAAATCAGATTGCTAACTGTAGGGACTATAATTAATAACTGACCTGTTCCCTCACTCTGTGGCAAATTGAATGTCTGCTGCTAAACAGTCCCTAGGAGAAGCAATACCTGTTTATGTTTTCCAGACACAACCAAAAATAGTAGTGCATTCCTGCAGACAAGCCTGTAGAGATGCAGCCCACACTAGTGACCATAGCAATATTCAGTGTGCAGAGTCCTACAGGAGACTGCATATATCTTACAAATTTATATCTTGCCAGAAATCTGTCCGCAAATCCAACAGTCCATTGTAGCACTTCAAACCAGTGAAGAACTTCAAAGTCGTCTTTTAAAAGAATCCTCAGTAAAGACTCAAACTGCCCCAACAACCAAGAACCTCACCAAATTACATGAGCTAAAGCAGCTAATGGCTTCAGCCAGCTCTGGACCAAATCACAGCTTCTGGCCCATGTAACTTACCCAATATATCAAATCTTATTGAAGACTGAGACCATATTTGCTTTTCTCTAGTCTTCTGGGCTACATCTAAGTATCATTCAGACCAGCCCTGAGATCAGTTTTGCCACTTACTCATTTGCTGACATGCCTTCTGTATTGGTCCTGTGGCATCCCAACGTCTATTCTTGAAAGAAAACCCTCACCTGTGTCCTGCATCCAACAAGGCTTTTACATGCTGTGTGGCCAGACCTTCAAACACCATTCCTCATCCACAAGTCTCCACCTCTCTCCTCTGCCTGTGCGTATGTCAGACAGTCAGCTTTAGGCAGCCTTCCTAGAAGAACCCTGACAATACCTGCTGCAACAGCCATCGGCATTTGTATGCAAGCTTTTCATTGTATGCCTACAAAGAAAATGGCAACAGATACAGGAGCCCTAAGCTCTACAGTAGATACAGACAAACAGTGGACATAAGCGCGTAACCTTCAGGACACAGAAGCTCTGCTGCCTTCAAGTTCTGTATGACTGGAGGAAAAAATCGGTATGTTAATACATGCCTTGCAATAAACATCTTGTGCATTAATTTGTATATGTGTATTTTCCACACNACAGGTTGGAGGAAAGTTTGTAAATACATCGCACAGCTGAGCTACAGAGTCTGAGGGGACTGAGACTGAACTCACAACTGTTTCATCTGACTTCTATTGGATTACATGTTCCTCTGAAAGAGCTGCAGAAGGTCTAGTTAAGAACAGCTTTTAAGCTTTGGAAAAGCTCCAGAGC
>VXAL01003760.1:331097-343597 GCA_013399475.1 Chauna torquata
CTCATCAGACGGTGAAAAATAAGGATGTTTATGGACACCTGTTCTAGAATTCTTTTAAATAAATATTTTAAGAAAGATGATGATATCCTAGCCATTTAATAATTGCCTTTGATTTTCCCCTCCTAGTTATATGCTGAACTTTTATGCCCTCAATCCCTTCTTTATCTTAAGCGTAGTTGTAAAAGGCCACCTAAAGCTCTTTCACTAATATCTTATATTGCCATTTGTTTTGGAAAGGAAGGGAGTACTTGGCTGGCAGCTGAACTGGGTTACCTTACACGTTGTTTTTTTTGGTTAGATATTTGTGTTCCTGCAATCTATGAGTGATTTTTTTAAACTGCCTTCCCCCCCAACCCCAGCAAGTGCAAATATGGACTTATGAAGAAGGAGGATAAAACTGTTGGTTTGGGGACAGTGAGACAGGAAGGAGAGGGAGTTTTTATTTTCCTTTTCACATCACAGAATACACTCAGCTCTTAAGGCATAGATGTGTTTGTTGGCTTGTGTTTTTTAAGCAAGTGTTTTATCAGCAAGCAGAAGAAAACAAGAGGCGTGGCAGTAATTTAACAAACAAGGATCCATTACCTCTACATATTTATTTTTTTTCTGATTGCAACTTCTTTACTAATTGTGGAGCAGTAGTTTCAAGTAGCTGAAAAAAACAGCTACAACTTGGTATCAATCTTCTTTTGGTGGAAGCCAATAGTGTCTATGGACTATTTTGACACTTGACTGCCTGTCACCTAACATTATTGCATTGGTATCCACTCTTACTAACCCCTACCATAGCTGCAACCACTTTTAATGAAGGAGATTTTGAAACAGAAATATTGACAACTCATACAAGACTTGCCTAAACCATGAAATGACGGCACTGACAACATCCTGGCTGAGTGCTACAGAAGTGTTAGAAACATACATTTTTAATGTCTCTTTAAGAGTAAAATGTAGGCTCCAAAAATTGTTCTTGACAAATCTGGGAATATGTGTTCATATCTCAGGATCAACTTTTAGTAGATATAGAAAGGTAGGGTCATTGGTCAAGCAGATATCTTTCCCCCATGCACCCATATTTCAAAGTCAGTGGGACATTTCTCAGCCCTGTTTTCTTGTTCCTTTTCTTAAGCTGAGAAACACTCGAAACTCAGTTCTTCCCACTGTATTTTTTTGTATTCAAATGCCAAAAAAATTGGACACATTTTCACAGCTGGTTTCTTATTGCGTTAAGCAATACTGCACTGCCTTACTCAGTTGAATGCTCATAGTTTTTATTGCACTTGTATTTGCCAATTCTGTGAACATTTGGTGATGTTAATCTCCAGGTGTTGAGCTCAGTTATGTGAAGACCCAAATTCATTGTCTCTATATAAAAGTTCAATCTTTACAATAAACTTTAAAGGATATTTTCATTAGATTCCAAGGGAAAATCACATGAGTAAAGAGAAATACAAATTTAATAGACATAAGGCTTGCTACTTGCAAGCTGAAACTATAAATACACTGATCACTAACTGGATTCTGCCAGAAGGAAAACTGATTCTGTTTTCATATATCTACATAAGGAAAAAATGCTATACAAGCTACCTAGCTGGAGGACACCATTGGCTCTATATAACAAACCCTTCTCCTTCAAGTTTCTTCAGCTCTGTTTACATTAACTTTATTTTCTTAAANGAAACCGACAAGAGGGAGAGAGGCGGGGGGGGGGGGGCAAGATTGTTAGCTGAAAGAACTTAAATTACACAAGGTAGATAGCTTTCATTTCAAGTGCTGAAGGAACCACATGCTTCTTAAAATCCTAGATTACCTCACATCCCATGAACTCTTAAAGAGAAAAGTTCTAAGTCCATAAGAATAAATCTACCATTCCCTGAGGTGAAAAAAAAAAAAAAAAGAAGAAGTACTAGCTTTACAGAAATCAGTGAATTCTACCCAGTGATATGGGAATGCTGGCGTACTACATGATTGCAGAAAATGCATTATTGTAGTCCCAGCTCTGAGACCTGGCTCTTTAGCTTAGCCTTCTTGGGTAGGTTCTCCACCTCTACTTTTTTGTATTAGCAAAGAGTCTTCTCACCTTCAGTAAAGCTGACTCCTGAAGCAAATGGTATTTGCATGACGGACTCCTCCTTGATTAATCAGGAATCACCCTCTCTGGAAATTCTAAGTCAAATGAAAAAACAATAGACACTATTCTGCCTGTGGCTGAAATGCAGAGTTCAAACAGATTTGTTGAAATGTATTTAAGCATTTTGGTAAGATATTTTGGAACATACTAACACAGGTGTTAGCACAAAACCAGCCAATTAGAGTAAAACATTCTGGCTATTTTATTCCCATTAGCTCAACCAAACTTCAACAACCAATCCCCTTTTAGAGTTCTTTTTAAGATGTCAGTGTCCTTAGATTTCCATTCTAGGTGCTGAAGGAAAAAAAATATTGCCCTAAAAACTTAGATTACAGGACAAGCCCAATTAAAATTGTTTATAATTGGCAATGTTGTATATGAAAATATTTTAAGAAATTGTTTCTATATAACATGCTGCTGGGGAAAACATGCATATATATCCATTTTTTCTGAATTTCTAAAAGAAAACAGTATTCTAAATGTCAAAGTCAAAAGCTTGGCTTTTATATTTAAGACAAAAAAAATGAATTTAGTAAAACTTAAAATTTCTTTAGGTATAAAGAATCAAATAAGTTTTACTGTATGTTATTCATAGCTGAAAATACCTCTTAGAGTCTTTGTAATTCTAGACAATTTTTCCTCTCCCAAATTTTTTCAAAGAGCCACATTTTCACTTTTTCTTTATTTTATTGACCCACAGCATCACTGTGATAATTTTGTTTAGCCATTTAAGATCCTGATATGCCCATGGTTATGTATTTATGACTATTGTCTGTTGTCTTGAAGGCAGAAAAGCAGCATATATATCAGCCTCCCTAGCCTTGTGGTACCTTGGGAAAATACAAGGTGGGTTTTTCCTTGCAACTGCCTCGAGGAACTCCGGCCATTCACAGCCACAGGCAGAGGAGCCCGGGCACCAAGGGTCCTATGAAGCTGAAACAGAGCTACTGACATACCGAGCAAGCAGAAAAATGTTATGTTTGTTAACTATCTTATTTTATAGTAAATAAAATCATCACAGTTGATTACACTGGAAGGGTGATCTTGTTGAAATAGTTGTGAGCAATGATTTGGGAGCATCTATGCTTAACAATCCCTTTTGCCACCTCTTCATCACCAGCCCCTGTTCTGTTTTCCCTAATCAGGTCAGAATGCGAAGTCATCTAGATTTAACTCATAGTTCCACCCAGCCACTATAAAACAGTTATTTTCACAGAATAAATTGAAAAATAAAAAAAAATACCAGCAGGAAGGGCAAAACCCAAGGTTCTCATGTGCATAGCATGTATCATTTTGTCTTCATAGTTGCAACAACACCTCTGAGCAAATGGCTGGTATTTCTGGTGCCATGTGCTCCCAGCTGCTGCAAGAGGCTCCCACCACCACCATGCTTTCACGATTGCTGTTGCTAGAGGAACTGCAAAGTGTCAGAAACAGTGAGAAAGGTCTCTTTTTTTTTTTTTTTTTTGAGGAAGAAGGGGAAAAAAAAAAAAAACCAACACCTTACTCCAGACAAATCTTTAGTTATTTTTACAACGTGTAAGAGGGCCCAGTCTGAACTCATATCTCAATAGATTACAAACCACATCATCTTGCATTTGGCAAAAGTGCCAATTCTTCAGAGCTACAAAGAACAATATATACTTAAGTCCATTCTCACCTCAATCAGTCTGTGTCTGTGCATTCTGTGGGGGATTTAGAGGATGCACAGGTCATTGTATCAGAGAACTGAAGAGACATATTACAGTACATTATGCTGGGCTTCACCTGGACTGGACATACATGAAAGAGAATTCAACTGCCACAGCTCCCTTTGTATCTCTGTTTTTCAAATTCTGGAAACAAGCTAAAAAGGAGAAAAAGGACTCAACTTTTTTAAACCCATAAAAACTGCAGGACAGAGATATAATCACAGTTTGAATCAAGGTAAACAATATTATCATCAAATTAGTGCATATATGGACATTTTTAAACTAGATGTTCTAAACAAGATGTTTCCATGTTCATCGAAAATTTGTTTCCATCTACATTAATTGTATTACAGTGATTTAATGAAATGGCTTGTTAAATTGTTAGAAGAATAAGTAATATCCATATAAAAAGAAGAGAAAAAAATATGGCATGTGGCAAGGTTTGAAGTAAAAAGATTACCGTTAAGTATTTTGTATTGAATTTGTATAAATGATTCAAGTGTATGTAAAATACAATTGAAAAAAATTCTGTAACAAAGAAAAAATTATAGTAGGATTTTTCAGCCATTCAAGTTTACATTTCAACGTAACAGCTTGTCTTGGTTTTGTGTGGAACTGGATTTGAATTTAGAAGCAATATCTTCACGTAATACTGTAGTAAAGAACACCCCATTTATCTAAGGATTGAGGTAAGTGTGATCCTTCCACACCAGAACATTGTCCCATGTGGGTATGAGTGAAATACCTACCTCAGTCAAAACTTACTGACCTTTATAGGAGTTTTACTTGACTTCAAGTCCAAGGTCTAGGGGTTGATATTTAGGAAGCACTGAAAGCCATCAGCCCCAATTATTTCTTTGGGACCTGCAGACAAAAAGTTCCTCATACACGCAGGAAGTAAAGATGAAGTTGTTCATAGTAAACTGCAGTTTATTTAAAGTATGAAAGTGTCTAAAGAAAAGTTTCCAAAAGCAATTGGATGCCTTCTCTCTGCAAGTAAAATACGATCTCCTCCTCTTTGGAAAGCTAATTCTGCTGATGTGTTACACACTTTTGCCACAGATTTAAATAAAACATGTCAATCTTCATTTTTCAGGCTGATAGACCAGAATGCTGGTGGTTTTAACTGGTATGCCATACTTGCATAAAGGGAGGTAAAGAGCCAGACTCTGTCTTTGTGGAAAGGTGTTTGTGAGAAGATGAGCAGGCATGGTAGAAGAGCTCAGTAAATTTTGGTTTAATTCTCTCAGCTCTTCATTTTGCTAGTTCAAGAGACATAACATCATTTGTATACACATATTTAACATTCTTTTAGTAATTACAGCAAATAGAGCAAGTTTTGATTTACCTGACTTTGTTGAGCAGTGATATGAGCCACACCATTAGCTGTGTAGTGAATGGATCTTCACCACACAGCAGGAGCTGCAACAAAGGCCATCCATTTCAATTCCTTTCTCTATAAGACCTCACCATCTCTAATGTGCTTATTTTTGTAAACTTTTTTAAATATGTATTTTACCTACTACCCTGTTGGCTTTCTCCACCCCTTTTAGCTTGTCTTTCTACTGTGAAGCTCTTTTGGGCAAGAACTAATTTTGATGTGTGTTTGTACATCTACCACTAAGCCAGAGGAAAGCCAAAAATAGTTTTTCTCTGTGGTCTCCAGGTGGACAAGGCTGAAAAGTTCTTTGAGATGAAGAATTTTGGAGAATGGAATAATCACTGCCCTTTCCTAAAGTATTATTTCCCATCTCTTAAATTACCTGCATTGTTACGATATAATCTATAATTTATATATAAACTATATATATAATGTAGCTCAGTAGTGATACTCAACAAAGTAGATGTTAATAACCTCATAATGACAGCACAATGCTTTGAACAGTGTTAGACTAGATGGTGGCTAGAGCCTCCTGGACACCATACAGTGATCTACAGAGGTGTTCCTGTTGTAGTTGGCACCCTTATCTCTCCCTGGCATATTGCTGTGGTCCCTCCTGCTGGGGGCAACTGCCATGTAACTCTCTTGAAAGATACAGAAAACACCTGGCTCTGCTTGGGCCAAGTCAGACTGGTCCATTTAAATGGGCAGTGAAACATCCACCTGTGCTCTGAGTGGACTGGGACCAGTCTGCTCCTTCCACAGCACCACAGGTCTGGTCTCCAGGCCATGAAGCGATAATGGCTCTGGGGCAGTTGGCAGCCTCTGCAGCTGACTAAGATGGGTCCAGTAGATAACCTTTGTCCATGGCGTTATGCTGCTTCCACAGAAAGCACTTTGGCCAACGACTACAGCCTCCTCAACTCTGATGTTTGCAATTGCAGGTGCCTACACCTACAAGTCACATGAGAAAGGTGGAGGAAAATCTTGCTAATATCATCAGAACCTGCCAGGTTTTCGTTTCCATATTCATTTACGTACACCGATTAGCTCGTTCTCTTCAAATGCCAGGGATGTATTGCTCACTAGAGGAACTTCAGTACCCAGCAGTCTTTAATGTAAAAGGCAAACCTTTCCACTAATGAGCAGTTTGTCTAGTGTTCTTAACCTTATCAGCAGCTCCTGAAGTGATAAAGGCTTAACTATTATGCACTGAAAGGTGTTGATAATTCTCAATCTTCATGCAGAAAAAGGCTCTTTTTTGTCACTTCTTAGAGTCTACTGTTAAACTTACCAGACTGCTTACAAATTACCTAGCCTGTTCTGCAAAGCAGACAGCTGGATGCGTTGGTGGGCAGTCGGCAGGTGGAGCCTCCTCTTGTCAGGACAGAAATGATACCTGCTGCTTAACAGAAAAAGAACAGTTTGCAGTTTAATGATTTAGACCTGTCCTAGGAAACGAGCAGAGCGCCGAGTAGATGGCACAAAAGGAGGGGAAAAAAAACTAAAGAAAGAATAAAGCTGAAAATAGAAACAAACAAGGGTGCAAAGCTGATGCAAATAACTAACTGTGGCATGGTAGCCAGAGCAGCCTATTAGAGCTGCATTATATGCCCTGTCCCCGTGAAAAAAAAGAGGAGCATGAACCTAAGCTAGTTTAGGCTTAGCTTTGCAGGGTTATGGAGTGAAGAACACAGAACATCATTGTGTCTGTGTAGCTGCAAGAGAAACAATAAAAGCTTGATCAGCTGAATGCTTAAATATGGCTGAATGTTTGATGAGATGAAGATGTAATTTTGTCTATGCTCCCCAAGGGTCTGGATTAAATATGACTACAGGGCCTAATCAAATAGCTAGTCACTGAACAACAGTCCCAACTGCATTTTTCATTCCAGGCATGCCAGGTTGCCCCCCCTCCTCATCCAAGTACATTACTTATTCACTGGTTTGTCAGCACTGTGCATTATTAGCGCTTGAGAGATAAAACTTTAAGTGTTGCTCCCAATTAGCACAACAGTGACCACGCACCATGCTCTGTGCTTAATGCCTGCTCTCAGAGAGGAGCTGGTTTTGAAGGTCTGAGGTGGAAGAGAAAAAAAAATGAAACAGCTTAAGCATTCATTTTGAGTGGAGAGACAGCTCCTATTAACATTTAACAGCATTTGTGCAACTTGGTGCGGAGGTTATGATGCAAATGAGGAGGAATTAAAAGTGGCCAGGGGTTTGTCATTGATGGATTGCAGTCTGGCGGTGTTCACACTTCTGCCGTGTCCATCAGAAGCGATTACTGTGTAATTAAACCTTATTTCTCGACTCTTCAGTGCATAATTACTTTGTGAATGTAACCATCATCTAAAAAAGCTACCAAAATGCTTTAGCATTTAGTCTAGCAGTCATTTCCCTAGCTTGTGTCAGATATAACCATCAGACAGTGCAAAAGAACTGTCACTTTTAATAAGAGGCAAAAAATTAAATGAAACAGTATGCTTATTACAGGAAAATTAGGCGTTCAAGTGGTAGAGTCCTTTTCTGCTATTTGCATAATTTATTCTTTTTTGTCCCTCACACCAGAAGCTTCAGGCAATTTTCTTCACATTTAAATAGATCGCACATTTAAGGCTACTTAAGGAAAATTATCACTTTGCATATTTTAATTGTTGTGAAGAAAGTGAATAGAAGAGGTCTGCAGCTTGGGCTCTTGAGTCGGTCAGATGCTCAACTCTCTGATTCTGGAGCTCCCCACTGCTCCACTAGAGATAACCCTACAGTTCACAGCCATCTACTTGCATTTCATCAGCATGCAAATGCAGCTCCAAGCACTACAATAAGTGGGTCTTTGATATTTACAAACTAGCCACTAATAACTAAAATGTAATTTGTTTGACATAACTTTAGATTCTCTTATCTGACTGTCTTTAAAAAAAAAAAAAAAAAACACTGATAAGTCCTTTAGCTTTACAAAACCTAAGATATCATCCATTCAAACTGCAGCTTGCCCTATAAAGTCTGAAAGCATTATTCGTGGCAAAATCATGTTAGGTTCTCTCGTCAGTGGAGTTTCGGCAACACATCTCTCTAATTTCATTTTCAATTCTTTTGTTTAACTTCTGCTCCTCCCTACCTTAATCAAATGAAATGAAAATTCAAATAAGACTTGGAATGAGAAGCCCCTTTTCCTTCTACGTGTGGAAACACATCTGATGCTACATAGAAATGGATGTTCTAGTCACCAGGAGAAGGATGTACGGTTGGTTGCCTTAAGCTATTTTGTGTGATAATCTGGAAAGCAAGAAAAGAGAGACGGGGTTATGGTACAGCACTTTACAAAGCAAAAAGCTGTAAACAGACTGATGACTGTACAAATTCAGTTAATTATGAAGCTAATGAAAAATTAAAAGGGAGTTCTAATGAAAAATTTGATCAAATGTTATTCAGATTATCTTTTCAAGTAATTAAGTGGTCTGGGAGAAAAAAGAAAAAAGGTCCCCAAGGTACATTTTAGCTTGTGATCTTTTTCATTCTGAAAAAAAAGATGCAATAAAGTTAGGAATGAGAAGTCAGTTTTCTTTCTGACAAGCCACTGTCTATAAATATGCTAAGATATAATTTCATTAGATCAGCATCACTTTTTTTTTTTTTAATTTTCAGTGATCATTCCCTTTGGTTACTAGTCATTTCAATACATAATGAGCTTCTAATATGTACTCAAAACAATACTAAATATCCACATAATTTCTGTTAGTGTATGTTTGCAGAAACTAAGGTATCTTTCATCTTCAAAAAGTAAGTCCAGTAGCCTAATTTACTAACTGGATTAGTCTGTTGCACAGAAAGAGAAATACAAACTCTAAAGTAAGATTGAGTCCCATAATTTTGAAAACAAACAAACAAATAAAACAATATAAGCCTAAGAGATTTTTTTCCCCTTTACCATTATTGCAATAAAATATATATTTTGGACATTGAAAACAGCCTGTATAAACATGTTCATCCTCTTCACGCTCTGGAAAGATGTCACAATATTTTCAGAACAATCTTACAACATAGAGGAGCTAGAACAAAACAGAATCCAATATTTAAAGCTCGTATGAATGAATCCACGTATTGATCACCTTTCCTGTGTATTTCCAAAATGCTGACAAGCAGACAAAAGTAACATGAAAAGTATCATGCTGAGTATCCTGAAAGTATCATGCTGAGTGGACCCCAAACCTGTGCAGATTAAATACAGAATAAGTTCACTTTCCAATTCTGCCCTTGATTGTACAGAATAAGAAGTGAAGTACCTTTTTTTAACTATTTATTACACTGATTAAAATCAAGTCCTATATGGAAATACAGGCAATGCAACTGTAGGAAATACGTATGTACATACAGAGGTAGAGCTTTCTTTATTCAAAATTAAAACCAAATCTTTTTATTCTTAGGAAATGACCACTATTCCTCCCCAGTCTGTCTTTCCAAGTTCTAGATTATTGCCTTAGAAGGAAAGCAGCACAGTGAATTACAGCACAGCCAAGTCCCATGATAATCTCATTTACTTCTATAGGTGATAAGGGAAGCATATAAGATTTCTCAGAATTTCACCCAAATTTCAGGAGTTATTCCTTCACAGGATGACACTATAGGCACGGACACAGTGGCCCAGCACTGTACCCAACTTGTCACCATGACAGCACTTACCAAGGCACATGAATAAGTCCTCAAATTAGTATTGGTACATCAGCTGGAGGGTTTGGGGGGAAGAATGAGAATCTTTCAGTTTTATCTTCAGGTCCTCTGTTGTAATAAACACATAATTAGAGCTTTAATTTATAGACACGAAAACAAAATTTAAGTTACCAGACTTGGTAAGAAGAATGGTAATTGCAAAACACTTTTATGCAATTATTATAACTTGGAAATTTAAAAATATATTAAAATGTCACTAGAGTACATTCATCCCATAACATGGGTGTGGTAAGATGATCAAACTGAAAAACTGCTAAAAGCTTGAAGAACCTTTATTTGTCTGAGCCCATGTTTATGCCACCAGCTTCTGCCCATACCGTGAGGTTATTCAGGCAGGTGGAGAAGAGAGGTCCCCACAGCTAATTAGCTGGACATAGCTAATCCAGGAGAAGTCACAACTGCAAATGTAAATATGCTCGAAAAGCTCCCTTAACCAGTAAAGCTTGCTTTGTGTATGTAACCCACCAGAGGAAAAAGCTGTTGATACAGCTGCATCCACTCTCCATGCTCTTTGCCGGCCAGGCACGTTACTGAGCTGCTGCAGTCAAAAGCTCCATGTGCCCTGGCCGCAGCACAGTGTTTCTGTCATTCCCCAGGCAGCTCCTTTCTGAGTGCTGCCACACTCTGCATCATGCTTCATTTCTTGATGAAGCAAGTCACTTTTCTCCAGTACAATTCTGTAAGGGCATTTGATCTGGGCGTTTTGCTGTTCTGTTCCAAGACAGGAGGAGCAGAGCAGGAAGCGGCTGAGAGCTGCGGGCGCTGGCCTCCCCGTGCCTGGGGCTGAACTGTGTATGACACAGAAAGCGGGCTTTGGAAAAGATTTTATGAAGGACAATTTCCACATCTACGCCAAATTGATTTCTACTTGTCCCAACAACAGTACTTTCCAATTAGGGTGGAAAACTATTTTATTCTATTAACGAGTGCTGTTATCATTAGAGTTTGAAACAACTCATTAGTTCCTAAAAATCTATCTCTGTACTGTGACTAGTTTTACCTTTCAAACTTGAGCAGCCTCGTGACAAACGCACCCACAATAACGACAGACAACACCGGCCATCGCAATACACTGGCCAGCTGTGCAGTAGGAACACCCGAAGCCTCACCCAGGCACCTAGGACATTGCAGGAATTGTTGGGAAGTGGAGTACGAAGCCAACATCACTATAAAGTCCTGATGTCACCACTGCAGCTGTATATTTTGGACACCCCCTACCATTGCTGATTAATCTGCCAAACATCTTTTCGCCGCAGAGGAAGGAAGAAAGCTGAGGTAGAAGACAGGCACGACTTCTCCCAAGCCATACAGGCATACCAGTAGCAGAGCCTAGGTAAAATACCACATCTCCCAGCTCCAGATTTTTTTCTTTTGGAACTCACAGTTTCACCAAAATATATTAACTGCTCTCCAAATACTAGATGTCCATGCCTTAGTGACCACTAGCACAGTTCTGTCACATTGCAGTCTCTCAGCCAAGCTAAACAGCACACAGAAAAAGCAGTTTCTGAATTCAAACATCAGGAAGACATCTCCCCCACTCCCACCTTCTCCCTCAGTGCAAGCTCCCCCCCATCAGCACCACTCAATTAAATGCTTAAGATACTGTACAATATTTTCATCCTGCATTCGAAACTACAGTAATTAAACCCCATGTGTGTTACGTTAGAAATGATAATGCATGATCCAGTGCAGTCATCCTGAAGAGACTTTGAATTTTATTTTGTTTTGGTCCTGTGAATACTTCCAGCATTCAAAAATGCCTGAGCAGCACTTTTCAAGGTACAACGTAAACCAGCTTTACCAGAGAGAATGTCACTTGAAATGGTAAATATATCGATGGAATCAGAGAATCTGCTTAAACAGACAATATATGAGTTTGGATTTTTTCTTTGTCATCATAAAAAAAGAAAAAAAGGTAATTTTATCAAATTAAAAAAAAGTAGCAGCAGAGATCTATCAGGAAATGGTTAAACCCCATTTCCTTGCCTTGCAACTATTTAAAAGCAATATTGCTGTGCAACTAATTTTATGTAAAAAATACTTGCTCCTGCGCTCACAATAAAACCCAGGCTGCGTTTTATGTGAATTCCTCAGCGCTAGGCACAGGCCGCCTGCCTGGGGGCCCCGGCAAAGCCTGCTGGTGGCTCTGCCTGCAGCCCCAGCTTTCAGAGCAGGAAGCGCTGAGGTACCGAAAAGGGAGCACAAACCCAAGGATTTTGTTTATAGGGCACGCTAAAAAAAGCAGTGAGGAAATAAAAAAAAAAAAAAAAAAATTAAAAAGCCCAAAGCAAAACAAACAAAATCCAGCAAATCGTGAATGCTTGTGCAGCCCAAAGCTTGTCCTGTTTCACCAGGAATTTAAAAGGAAAGGTGCATTTCCTCAGAACCACACTTTAAGGTAAAGCACTGAAGCTTTATCTGCCTGCTCTAGCACAAATGTTGCCATATAGCTAGAGGAAAACACAAGCTAGGACTTCAGTCCCAAAAATTAGGATCCACTCGTCAGTGCACTGTATGTATTTCTGATCACAATCACAAGTCCAGCATCTTTCCTATGCAAATGACT
>VXAL01003760.1:348597-349994 GCA_013399475.1 Chauna torquata
AACCACTTGGGTATTTCTGTGGCAGCAGGCCCTGGCTTTGCCCAATCATTAAAGACAGCAAAGTTTTCTACCATGGAAATGTCAAAAACTAGCTAATATTTCATCCTGAGGATACCAGTAAAACATATTTTGTCTCTCTTCTCAAAAACAATCCTAACCTTTGGGACCCACTCAAGTTTAGGTGGACTCAGCTTCAGGATTGTGCTTCAGCGCTTCCTGGATGCTCCTTGACGAGGAGGCTGCCGAGAGGGGTGAAGGACCAGCAGCATGCCGACTCCTGCTCGCTAGGGAAAAAACGGGGGCTGAATGTGGGAGGATGGAGGAAAACAGTAGGAAGGAGAGGATGTGGTAGGGGGGTTCAGCCAGCTCAGCCCCTGAGTCGGGGGAAATTCTGTCAAAGGAGTTAAGGTGGTCAGAAACTGCTGGAGAAGGGCTGAGGTATCTCCTATTAACACTACCCAGCCAAGCTCTTATCAAATTCAATAGACACCCTTCCTGAGTGATACCAAGGACAGCTGCTGGTAAGGAAAGATTTGGGTAACAGTCTGGCTCTGTCCTCCACTCCTTGCAGCTGCTGTTGTGATAGGGGTGAAGTTTTCAGCTTCTGCTGCCCCAAAGCTGAATTAAGCCCTGGAAAGTATGAGCACACGCGTGTGTGTGGAACTTGCATTTTCACACCATCTCAGTTTCTGCCTGCTTGTCACTTTGGTTAACATTTGAAAAATTCATTTCCCAGAGTGACTTTTTAAAGAGAATGATTTAAAGCTGGAAGCCAAAGGGACCATCTACAATTTAATTTGCTTTTGTTTTTGCTACTGGATAAAAAGAGGTTAAAAAAAAAAAAATCACACGGGGGTAGTTTTCATTTTACCAGCTGCAAAATCTGCTAGGAGTATGGTTTTATCAGAAACAAGGGAGGGTTTATCAAAACTTGCCTGAGCCTTTCAAATAAACAGAGCTCAACGGCAGATACAAAAAGCAATGTCTAAGACAGAAATTGGGTCAGCAATCTGCAATAGCATACTTGCCAGTGTGATCAGCATGAACCTACAGATAGTGGGGACATCAGGATCTCCCAAATATGAGGATGGTGAAATGACCAGGATGAAGAAGCAGCCTGTGGAAGTTTAGGGAAGCAGAAAGACTGGGTCATAACAAGGACCATAGACTGTAATTGCTGTTGAAAGGAAAAAGAAAGAAAAAAAAGGAAAAAAAAAAAGCAGGTGATGTACTTAAGTCTTACTTTCTATATCCTTAATGAAAGGCACTGTTTTTAAAATGGTATTTTTATGCTTAAAACATAAAGTTTTAGATAGACAAAATGTTTGCCAGGAATCCATCTTAAATTAGATTTTGGTTTATTTGCTCTGTTTTTAGCATGTTCTATCTAAATATAT
>VXAL01003760.1:355400-383537 GCA_013399475.1 Chauna torquata
TTAAAAAAAAAAAAAAAAAGATGAAGAAAAAGAAAAAGGAATGAAGGTAAGTCCCTAAAAGTTCTGTGTCTTCCAAAGCTGGCTATTAAAAAAACACTATCGATATACATTTTAAAAAATTACAGGATGCAACTGCCATTTTAAAGCAATTAATCTTGCAAATAATGTGATGTGAATTATTCTCCCTTCCAGTAATCCACTGCACACAGTAAGAGCAATTTACAGGCATTAAGATAACCCCCTCCAACTCTTACCTATGCATGGTAGGCACATTGCTGATTTTTGTACAGCTGTATCAAATAGACCTCCTTAATCTCTCTCGTATTACCAAAAGTGATTTTTGCAAACAGTCTTGTGCCCTCTGGCACAGATTCCCTGATAAGGAGGAGGCCTAGTCGAAATGAAGCATCTGTGGCACTAGCTCCCCTCTGAATTACTGCAGTCTATTTTGACAGCTCCTACCCCCTCCTGTTTTTCTCCCCAGCCCCTTTAGCTCTTCATTGCCTGACTCTGGCATCTGACATGGCCAGCTTAGCCTCACTGAGCTAAACCTAACACAGCACACAGTTTGGTAACAGAATGGCATGTTTATTCCCTTCTGACTCCCTCTTCCTTGTTTGCAAAACCACTGCACCAGACACTGGAAGTTAATTAGCAGGATGATGCTGTGCTAATTGTGTTAATTTACAAGGTTTTAGTCAAAGAGAATCATGCCAGGGCTGGCACTGCTGTCATGCTTCCGACTTAATGATTAAGAAATACAGAAAACAAGGTGGGAAGGATTGCAGTAATTACACAATAAATGAATAAAGCAACAGATTCATTTGCAATTATATTTTATTGCAGTTGCACTAATCTGAATTTGGATTCTTCATTTTTTATTTTTGGACTCATGTATTTGCAAATCACCAAATCAGTTAAATTTAGCTTGAAAACTGCAAAGTACATATAATTGTGCCTTATATTTTATTAGTACAAGTACTGTAAATCTCAGTCCACATGAGCATGCCATTGATTACTGTGGATTTTTTTTCCTGAGTGTTCTCTTTCCCTCTCATTTTTCAAACGTTTTGACAACTTGAGAAAAATGTCTGTTAACAATTATACAGTTACCCTATAACAGTTAATTCAGAGAAGCGTTTTTGACAAATGCAGTTTTGAGACTGAGTTTTTGGCAGATTTATTTCTTTCATTTAGAATTAATATAATCTTTTTTGCTAATTGTTTCTGATGTTTCAACCACTGCCTCTCAAAGGGGGTAAATGTATCATGAAATTGGGTGAAATTATAGAAATCATGCTCATATGAAAAAAAATGTAATTTTAATGAGAAACCATCAGAGTCTTTTCAGAAATCATACTTTGCTAAATTCAGCCGGAAGTCTGAAGAACAAATCACCAAGAGCGAATTGTAAGTAATCAGTATCTAAAATTCCTCTAGTGTCATGGGATTTACTTCAGGCCTTTTTAAAAGGAAGGAGTATTAATGTTCCTGTAATGTAGAACTGCCTCATAGACATACGGATGCATTAGTCCTATTAAAAACAAACAAACAAACAAACAACCCTATCCGTGTTCTGTGATTTGGGGCTTATAAGGTTACCAAACCACTGAAAGCTTCTGTTACAGAGATGTACAAGAACTTGAGCAGACTGATGCTTCACTAGATATTAATGAATGGATACCATGAGAAAGACACTTGCCAAAGAATGCACTAAAGCAGCAGTGAAACTTTAGAAAAAGAAGGCAAAACAGGCATGGATGAAGCAGACAATTTAATTGAGCTGGTTGTACTGTAGTTAATGAATACACTTTTGGCACATTGTCTAATGGCTTGTAAAGGAGACTATTTAAAGAGATAATACACCAGGTCAGAGCATAACAATATATCATATACTACCCATTCAGCAAGCTTTTCAAAATACTTTTCACAAATACTTTAAAAGTTTCACCAAGTGGTCTTTTCAGTTAGAATAGATTTTAATGCTTTTTAAATAAAATAATTCTATCTCTAAGTCACAGTGGGTACATCTATTTAGATGGTGTAAAAATTCAATTCTTTGAATTTTATTTGTCTAGGACTAATTTATTTGCCTTGTTATGAGCCTGCAAAAGAATGCCAGAAAATCTGAAATATCCATTGGAAGAGGAGGGGGGAAATCACATCATCAGCATTCTTTATTTGGAATAACTGCTAGATAGATCAGTAGACTCATATTGTCATGCTATCTTTGGATATGCTCACTGCACAATAATTGAAAGTTTATTTATTGATGCATATTAAATACTAATGCATTTAACAAAGGCTGTAAAGGCAGGATTAGGCTTTGATTAGATAAGTTTAAGAGAACAGGACTGTTCTCATCCCATGAAACGTGAGCTTTATTCCAGCACATTGCAATCATTAGTGTTATTTGGAAGCATAGGTTAATAATTAACCACAAGCATATTTTTTTTGCATTAGTATGCAGTGAGTAAATCTGTATTTACATGGAGTCCACTGGAATGGTCTTGACGGGGGGGCACAAAGAGACATTTCCTCAATTTGATATTAATCGAAAAGGCAGCAAACTTTGCTAGGTTTAACTTCATCTGTTAGTAGTTATAAGTGTTTGACAAGAGTCTAATGTCTGATTTGGGAGAAAAAAAGCAAGTTGTAGTTTCTTTTAGTTATGCAAACAATTTTTTTTCCCCAAATGGCTTAGTGTTTGCAGCCATTTGCTCTCCATATTTTAAATTGTATTTTATTAGTTGCTTTTTGCTTAAGCTGATATACCTTCCTGCATTTCTTTTGTTAAAGATTCAAATGTTGATATAAACATCTAAAATCAAGTAAATAAGGGCATAATTAGAGGTTGCTTTTTTTTTTTTTAGCATCATTTAAACTCTGACATAAACCACTGTCCTCCAAACAGCATATTTGCTTACTAACTTAGTGAAAATCCAGAAGCAATGCAAGGCTAAACTCTTTAAAAAAAAAAAATAAAAATCTTTGCTAACTTAGGAATCCTCTGAGCTATCAACATTCATGAACTGTGTAAACTGCGCTGGTATGAGCTGTAAAAGGAAAGGATTCTATTCTTTAAGTACAGGTATGTACTTATCAGAGAATTGCTTTTAAGATAAATTTAATACATTATATAGGAGAGGCAGTGCAGGCTTTTTTAGCTGTATCTATTTTTCCTTGTCCTGACAGCTCTGCTATACATCTCTCCTCAATAATTCTTCCAGTTGGATCTATGTGAATTACATTTAAAGTAATTACAGTCAACAATTTCATTATTCAATTACTTTGAACCAAGTGTTTGACCATTCTTTTTTTCCCCTTCTTATTTGTGCACTAAGCCTGAAAATGTAAAATCTAATAAATAATACTTCATCAGTTTCACATACTTAATTCCGTATGGCATAAGTCCACTTAACATATTCAGACTTACGGGTAAAAATAAACAAACAAACAAACAAAAAATCATGCCAGAGTTAGGAAAAAACAACTTAGTAATCTGAATGCAAAAAGAAACTAGTAACAGTCTGCACAGCCTGGCTGTCCAGAGGGGCCCAATCCTGCTGGAACTCGAGTGCGTTTGTGCATGGAAAGATCCCTCCATCTCTGCTGCCCTCGGTATCAGCTGAAACTGCTCAGCCCCTTACAGGATTAGATCTGTTACAGAAGACAAAAATAAATAACAAGCCTCTCCTTTCAATTTGAATGGATGGGTTTCTGCTGAAACATTTTCCTAAAAGGCCTGGAAAAGTGCAAAAATACTAGCTAGGACCACACTGGGTAAAAACACAGCAAGGATTTACTGCATCCCACAGACAAGTCCAAGTGATAGCAATCACCTTCTAACCAACCAGGCTGGTTAGCAACGATCGGCTTTAGACAAAGGACTCTGGGACTTCAGTACACCTCTCTCATCTATTCATATCGCTAATAAAATAATCAACCTAAAACTAAATCATAAGCAACTGTGGCTTTCTGAAAATACCAGTAGAGGCTGTATTGTACTTTCAGAGATGCTCGGGAACAAAACCTGCACAATAGATAGATATTTTTCATGGGGAACTAGAAACAGGGCAGCACACCAACCTTCCCAACTAGCTACCAAAGTTCCCATTTGGATCAGGGGCCTCCAAGCATTACCTGAGGCAAAAGAAAGTAATTTTTCTCCTCTTGTGGTCTCCTATTTCTGCCCTGTTCATCCCTGCAGTGTCTTAGGCCCTATCTAATACAAATCTGCAGGTTCATTTGTAAACCTGCTGAAGAAGGTTCTTTACTTTAGGCATGTGGTTAAACATGCTCTGAGCAACTGCTTGATGCTCTGTTGAAGAGGGATAGGCTGTACCGGAGTGAACAAGTAAATGAGATATTCTGATAACTGTCTGTAACAGACTCGTAGGTGCATACTCTTGCAAGGGAGGAAGCAAGTCCAAAACCGCAGCCCCGAGTACCACTAAGCATGTTCCGTCTAGACCTGTATGTGGACCTGAACTTCATCACTTCAAATTGCTAACACATTCAGCCAAAGACTCCTAAAGCTGTCCCTGTCCACTGACCTGTTACTTTCAGCTCTGTCTCATTCCAGACACTGAGTACTTACACAATGGAACATAGTGAGTTTAGCTTAGAGATTGCTTCTTGTGGACATGCAGAGATCAGCCCTGCCAAAACAGCTATGGACTTAAATAGGCACTTCCCTGGGAACATGCTGGGACTTCTCAAAACTCAAAACTTCAGTGAGAGCTGAAGGCATCATTACCTTGAGGATCAGGCCCTAAATTCACATTTTAAAGTCCTTGTTAAGCATGGGAAAGAGCTGAATAAATGAATCATGCTATAACCAATGTTCAAGATGAAGGACACACAACTCCCTGGGTTAATACTAAATCTGATAATATTTTGTAAGACTGTATACTGTCATATGTCCCATAATAATAAAAATTAATTCAAGATAAAACATTTCTTTTACACTCCATTTTTTATTAATAAGCATAATTTCAGCTATTTGAAGATAGTGCAACTGATCTCTCTTAATTGGAAACAGGAGGGATTTTGAAGAGTGGATTGAACTAATTATGTTTTGCAGAGGAAAAAAAAAAAAAAAAGAAAATGATTCTCACATTTATTTCCTAATTACTCAGTGAAGACCTCTGCTCCAGTCCATGAGGATCTCCTTTGACGTCAAAGGATTCGGTGGGAGGATGAGCCTCCAACTGAACTGCCCAGCTATACAGGGCCAGCTTTGGAAGCTTTTTTTCTGTAAATGGCAGCCACAAAACCATGAAAACAGACCTGGAAAGTGCTCTCAGCATTTTCGTGGTGGGGATCTGGTCTTCCTCTTATTATATACAGCCTATGCATGCCACGCACATCAGTGGGAGCAAGCTGTTGGCAGGCTGTTTACAATATGATTCCCAACTACCAGGGGCAGTGAAAACATTTCAATCTTTAAAACAAAACACTTAAATCATGAGTAATATTGAAGATCCCATATATGTCAACAGCACTTAAAGATAAAAGCAGTAACAAAAACGCAACCTATTTTAGGAGAGCCTGGAACCAGTTAAGAACAAAACTCTAGACTTGGAATCTCAAACTAATACATCCCAATTATCTAATTTAAATACTGTCAAATGATTATTCCTTTTAAATCACACTTTCGCACCTCAGGACAGCAAATTACAATACATCTGCAGCAAATGAGTTCTCTCCCTCCAAGCCCCCTCCCTGCCATTTACATAAAGCAGCGCCTTTGATAATCACAAAGCCATTTCTGGCTAAACATCCTTTAGCAGATCCATCAGCTTCTAAAGCCTTATGAAACAGAAATAAGGAGAACGAATAGTCAAGCAAGCAAAGGAAAACTAGGTCCTGAGATGACACTCGCATTTTTGCCAGCAGAAGCAGGTTGGATCTATCAGCCAACCAGGCAGCAGCCCACAGACATGGATGATACGGACAGGAGCTATTACATAGGCATCCCACAGGACCTCCCAGGATGCTGCCCACCTCAGAGGTATCGGTTTCCCTGCAGAAGCAGTCCGTAAGCACAAAAACATTCTCAGTTCCATGCTCCTTCCTTACAGCGTAACCACACTGATGCACTATCATCATGCATCATAAGTAAAACCATTTATGCATGTATGTGTCAGAGCCCTTCTACATACAGAATTTGTCTTATTTGTGATTAATTGCAGTTTATTTTCAAAATATTTTACTATATCAATCTGCCCTCACTGTACTCAGTTGTTGATAACACTTTTCTAAATCAACTAGAAAACACACTAAGGAAGACAATAATTTCAATGAGTTTTCTTTTCACCTATTATAATGCTTCCTCTTCCTAGGCTTTACATTTTTAAGCTGTTTCTTTCAAGTACCTCTAAATATACCATGCTTTTAAAGGTCCTAGCATATTTTGCCATTGTCAAACAAATAAGGCAATAATAATTTCTGAGACAATACTCAGAAGAACAGTAATTGCAAACATTGCAAATAAAAGTAAGCATAACTTAAAACAAACAAAAAAACAACCACCTACTTTTTATAGTACGCTGAACATGCTTATAGGTATAATGTATTTTGCATAGATGTAATATACCACATAATCTGCGATTTACGGCTATATAAACATATGCATCAATGTAACTAATGCAGGATAACTGCAGTGATTCTGAGAATTAAAATATTTACACTGTAAAAGATAGTCAAAAATTAATATAGTTTGGCCACTTGGCACAGGTATTTATGCATATTTGCAAACGCAGAATAGTTTAGAGCTGGAGCATGATTCTGCTGCAACTTAAGTGCTTACTTCAAGTCTCCAGTAAACCTAACTGAAGCTTTTAGAAGTACAGCAAAACTATATTCTTTTTTTAATGAACAAACCAGCAGAAGTTGCCTTTTCCTTGGTTCCCTTTCTAGAACCGGAGTTTGAGGCACATTTCCCTTGAAAGAGCATAACATAAATCCTTAAAAGCACAGCAGACAAAATGCACTCCCTGCTTTATTGTGTTTCTCATGTAATCAACTGTAGCAGGTGAAACACAGAACTCTGAACTTGTTTGTTTAGCAAGTGAGTGAGAGGCAAAAGGAATGAATTTCCAGCACTAGGGAATGTTGCATGGAACATTCAGATCCTGAACTAAACTCTTCCAGGAAAAAAATTAGTATCTCAAAATTTTAATTTTCAAATAGTGGAATCTATCATTTTTCCTTTTCTGCTGTTAATTGCAATTCAGTAAATTCTTTCCTTTTACAGATTTTTTTTCAGTCACACTTAGAATTATTGCCTGGTTCCTCACTGTAAATAATGCATTTTAAAAACCTTTTTTTCATGTATCTTAAATCCATTAAGACAATTTCCTTCTTATGCTCACTTCCTTTCGCCAAATGAAGATCATCAGGACATACCACACATGTCCATAGGGACAGCAGAGCTAATGAATATGTATGTTTTATGTCACAACACAGCACTCCCCTTGTTCTGCAGTATCGACCTTCTCTTATGTGAGTAAATAACAGGTGAGCACTTGTGCATGAGGATAAATGGGGTTAAAACTGCCACAAAGGGACATACTTTATTTGAACAAAGTGGGTGTAAAATAAATAGAGATTTAGGTGATGCTGAATTATTTTTTACGTCATACTGTTCCAAAATGTTAGAAAATAATCTTGCTCTAAAACACAAGAACAAGTTTCATAACTAAAGTTATTTAAAATATATTTCCATCCAATTAACAGCAGCAGCACTCTGTATAAAACTCCATTTATTCCACTACATTATATCTTTCAATTTATTTTTCAATCACCATGCTTTAAGAATATACATATATGCTTGTATTATTTCACAGCTTTATGTATAGCAAGACAAGGTTAATTCCAGAGATTTATACAACCAGCCCTATTCTCCTTACACATATGAAGGCAAAGATCAATTTCAGGAAGTTTCAAATAACTGTAGTAGGGTTTGAACCAATATGCTCGACTAACAAGAGTAAAAAAACAAATTTATATCGGCCAATAGCACAATGCTTAGCCTGTAACCAGGAATACTGCTTGCCTTTTAAAGTGCTTATTCCAAAACCCACCAGCACAGGAAAGGTATGAACAGTTGCTTTACTGAGATTAGAGTACCTCTGCTAATTAGCTAAATGAGAACAAATACTGATTAAATGTATATATAGAAGTAATCTGATACTTGAGAAAAAAGATCCCTCTTAAGATGACTCCACAACGTACAAAGACCTTGCAAAATTTGTTTGTTATTTATGCATTTTGCTTTTTGGCAATCTGCACATTAATTTTTAATGAAATAGTAAAGAGATGTTGCGTCTCACACTTCGATAAAAATATTCTATAGCCAGGACTGGGTGACATAGTGCATTAATTCAGTGTCCTTCACTCCTGGGACCTGCGTATAATTTAGTCCAGCCTGAAGAAAATAACTTTGATCTGAAGGCTGTGGAAAAAGCTACATATGAAATGAGTTTTGGTGGGTTTAGCGTTGTTTCTTATATACAAGACGACATATGAAGATAAACTGCTTTAGCATGCTCCTGACATGGCCCGGGATTAAGAGCAGAGAGCTCTCAGCAGAGCTCCGCCACTCTCTCTGTCTGCCGTACCAGACACAACCACACACATTTCTCTCTACTACAAGCGTGCAGAGCAGCTAGTGCTGGCGTACTAGGTCTTTCCAAAATGCGGTAGTATCCCACATAAAAGAATTGTATTATCAAGCCATGTGCTTATTTGGTCTCTCCATTAAAAAACAACAACAGAACCAACACATTTATTCCAACATGAGAGATGACTTTGCAAGGAGGGATGATGTTATCACAGGGAACCTGAGATTTCCTCCCCAAGCTAGGGAACACCTTAGCCAAGTCATCAGAATTGTACTAATCACGCTCACCGGGAAAACAGCTCCGGCACAGCTCCTGCCCAGGCTTGGCTGTGCACGCAGCTGACCCTTCCTTTCCTTCCTGCTCCCCCCAAAGCAGAGAAACAAGACTAAAAGCAGAAGCATAACCAAAGACCTGACATACTAGAAACACTAAGCTAAGCTAAATTTTTTCCCACTTAAACCTTTCAATTATTGTATTCCACAAATTCCAAAGATTCTTTCTTGCTCATTCAGTAGAATGTATCTGATTTAGCTACTGAAAAATGCAATATAGCTTCTTTTTTTTTTTTTTCCTGCACGATCTTGGTTTAGGAAAAACTGTATTGTTTCCTGAGCATTTGAAAGGAACTATACAGATTGTTAAATTAGCTTGACAAATTATCCAGGGAAAGGAGAGAGAAGGAACAAGGAATTTTCTATACACAAAAATAGAAATATCTCTATGCATATACATTTATATATTATACACACAGGCACACAAGAGAGGCAATGTCTCAGCTGAGAAATTTAACTCTGTATATGCTGATATTTTCGCCTTATTACTGGAGAGAGTGGGAGGGAAAAGAAACTAATGTCTCATGTGATATGTTGGTTTTCCTTTCTCAAAAACAGCAAAGTTCATCCTGCAACAGGAACAGCTCAGCCAGGTATTGAAACACACCGTATGTCACAGAGAGTGCACAGGCATTTCAAGGGGTAGAAGAGAATAACGCACTGGCTTTAAAAACAGAAAGAAATGATGGAACCTAGCTGATAAAATGCCACATTCCTTTACAGCTATCACACAAATTCAGCCTTTTCTGTAAACAGCCTTCAACAGAACAAAAATCTAAGCCCTACAGTGATATCAATAACTAGCTGAGCCCCATTGATAGCTTAAATAACAATAAACTGCATTATTTTCCTGTAATTTTGTCCATACTTTTATTGTATAGGTAGTCACCTAATGAAATAGTTTTAAAATTTGCTTCAGGGTACAGAAGTCAAGCTTTGCTGATTAGCATCTCAAAGCTCACTACAGGCACACATTTGTATAGCTGAATAACAGCACTTGTGTTTGTATGATTTAAAAAAAAAAAAAAAAGGCACTATTTTACTATTTTACTTTATGTTTGATGATGCAGACCATGAAAGCCCTTTCACAAAATATACACTATATCACAGCTAACTGTAAGAATTTCAAAGAGAAGGTAGAAAGGTAACATCACAAAAAGAGCAAAAAGGTTTTTGGTGTCAGTATTAGATGCCTAGACTACGAGGTTCATGAGTTTGATTCTTCTGTCACTTATCTGGTTTGAAGCCACAAGAACCACTGAAGTTGATAATTTACTGTAAAGGAGGTAAATGTGCCCCACTTTTTACTTCACACTTTTTGGGGGGGCAACAATTATTAATCATTTGATTATGCAAACAATTTTTAGTTCACCAGCATTTGGGTTTTATATCATGTTTAATAAAAAAACAATAAGATATATACAAAAATACACAAGTGGTTATATTTCATTAAAATATGGACAAAGTTCTGGTATTTGCTAGCTCAGAAACTAGCTCAGGCTCAGTTTCTAAGTTATTTCCTATGTCTAATAACATGTCTTTGAAACTTTATCGAATATGAACTTTCCTAAAATTTGCTATCAACTGAATGGACAGAATTCTGATTTTAATCACATTCGAGACCCCAGTCCAATGTACTGCCTTCAGCAGCACCACATCTATTTGCATTCCTCTTTTGTCATTTCGCCAGTCATATTATATTACAAGATTTTAGTTACAAAACTCTCCATCCAATTTTATGTCAAACAATATTATAAAAGTGCATCCACATTAATTTAGTATTAAAAATGTTATAACTGCCAACAGGAATATTACAATTTTGCTAAATATTCAACAACTATCAGCTTAAATTCTTTTTTTTTCATTAACATTTCTTTTTTCATCCAGAATGTGCAAGTAATATGCACAGGAATGACTTAAAGAAAGCTTACCATTAATACAGCTAAACACCCTTGGCAGCAAAAACTAAGTTCAGAAACAAGAAAATCTTCACTGAAGTATCTGATACTGATAGTAGAAATTTATTAAGCTTGGTTTGTATCCTGGAAAAAAATGTAGAAGTTAAAAGAAAAAGAAATGGGTTGAATTATGAGGTACTGTGAAAACTGTGAGAGTTTTGTGATTGCAAGTGAAAGATTTACAGATACAACAATTGAAAGGTGGATTCTACTAATCAGAGGAATGCATAACCTCTGCAAAGCAGGTAGGAATGAATCATTTTAATTTTCTCTCTTACTCATGGCTTTATATTCTTATGCAAGAGAAGCAGAGGAAATCTAAATATGACCCTATTTAGATATATTAACTGAAAAGCCTTTGTAGAATTCTTAAGCAAACAGGATTGTGCTTCCAATGCTGCCTATCTAGTTCTGCAATGTGTTAAATTGGACGGCTACTTGGACAGTTCTCTATTCATTACTGAACTGTGGAAAGGAAACACAGAGGTGGCATTTTCCTTTTCAACCATGTAATGCCTTGTAGCCAGATTCCAAAGCATCAAGGAGAGATTCTTTTTTTTTTTTTTTGCCAGACAAGCTGTCGTAATTGAAATGAAGTCTAATCAGACTCATTACTGTTTTCAGCAATTTGCACCACCAAAGATGCTTATTAGGTAACAGTGTTTAATAAACCGCTCTTTAGAAAACTACCAGTAATGAGCTCTTAACAGCCAATCTTTAGCGTGAATGTAATGTGAAAAGTGTTCCTAGCACTGAATAGATTTTCACATTTAGTAGTGTCATAATTAAGCTCAAGGAACTGGTAGCTGTGATGATAGATTTACTGCAATATAGTATTTTTTCTGAAAATATATTTGAAAATACTTGGGTTTCAATAATATTTCTAGAGCAAATTTTAAAACTGCACAAAAGACCGTGCTAGACTGGCTTAGCTCTGTAAATCAGAGATTATTTGGGGAATGCAGAGTACTGTAAATCAGGTATCATCCACCAGACATGCACAAAGTTAATTCCACCTAGCTTTGTTTGACTGCTCTTCCATCACCTAACAATTTCTTGTCATTAATACACAAATAATAAATGTTGTCATCAGCTGAATGATGAACAAAAATGACCATTAAAAAATGGGTACTTGAAGAAACAATTGTCAGTTCTCCTTCCCCAGTAACAGCTGAAAATGCTTGAGGAAAAAAAAAAAAAGTAAATTGCTTGGTTTCAAAATAGAATTATATATGTATAATAATAAATATTTCCACACATACGCGCACGCACATACAGAACTAATGCTGTTTTCCCTACAAATTTCAAATATCATTAACTCTATTAACTCTAGTACCTACTTAGCACCCAAAAAAACTTCATAATGCAAACAACACCACAGCTCTGAAAATGTAACATTGTGACATATATTATTCATAAAACACAGTCATCAGCAAGAGATAAGTTTTCATCAATAGCAACTTCCAACTTAACTAGATGCATACCTCACTGCACTAGTCATATCAATGCTAGTACCTAATAAGAAAATAAATTGCAAGTATAAGCTCCAGCTAATTAAATATCCAGAGTGAATCCTGAGGAATAGCCACCGTTCTTACCAGATTGATTTGCATCTGACATAATATTTAAAGTTATCAATAAGAAATGACCAAGACTACTTTTTTGTCTCCCACTAGGAGAAATACATAGGGATGCAAATGTTGTTTTGCTTACTAGAGATTCTGCCAGAGAAACTTCGTGTCGGCGGCCAAGACTTTGGAAGGAAGTGCATAAAGATGAGCAATCAATAATGAAACCACCAGCAAAAAGATGGAGACATTTATTCTCTTGAACAGAGATTTTTATATCAGAATTCCATGGTAAGATGCTAAGAAGAGTTCCTTTACTGAATGAGTGCTCTCATTACATCTTTCATACACCCTAGCCTCCAAACTTCAGTAGTCCTAAATGCAGCCAATAAGCCTCCATATCTGTTTGCAGCTTTCTGAATCAATAGGACTACGAGAACTGAGACTACCAAATTAATGCCAGTTTCATTTGATTTTGTGGTATGTGCTTCTTTGCACTACAAAGTGGAAAAAGGAAAAAAAACATACACACACACACACCCAGAACTCATTCCCAGATGGATTTTTGTAGTTTTCAGATCAAAATATCTTCCAGTTTCTTAAGTCTGAACTGGAGTTGTACTCAGATCCAACACTTTTAGTGCTGCTGCCTACTGCATTGTGCAATTCCAAACCCCGCACCTTTAAGTCAAACGCTTCGCTCTGCTCTCTGCAAAATAAAATAAGAGAGACTCCACCGCTGCTTTGGACTGCTTCCTCTTGTATGTCTGAATAATGCATTAAACTTCACATCATTTGTGAGTGACGTGATGCTTTAAGATACAAAATACGTATTTTGTACTGTTGATTTTACTAAGCACAGATGCTCTGAAACATCAATTGCTCATCAATAAGTCCTTCAATACCCTTCATTATGATATTTTTAGTAGTTTAAAAACTGAAGCTGACAGAAATGTAGCATCCATAGGATGCATCATAGGCATCATTATAAAACTACGGTTAGCATCCTTTCTTACTTCTAACATAAAATTAAAGGGGGGGGGCCACCCTCAGTGTATTCCTTCTGCATCCTAGCACTGTCACAAAAAAATAAAAATAAAATCACTTTTCAGCCTCAGACCCATCAGTATTTTATCAAGCCTACAAAACACTAGTCTACTCACCTAGGACACTGACCCCAAACAACATCTGACTTTCAAGAGAAATCAAGAATCTTCCTTCTGACATCTCTTGGCCTACTTAGCCTGATCCCAAAAGCCTTCCTTAATAGATTCTTAGAGGACTTTCCACTGAAGAATTGGGACCTACCAAATGTTACTTATTACACTACTTACAGGCTGCTACCTTGAGATGGAGTGTCACATATACGAGAGTATGGACTAGTGTAAGAAATTTCTGAAGTCTGGGAAGTAAAGGAAGGAGATGAAGCTACAGGGGCAGGTTAATTCTGAAGTCAGAATTTGCCCCAGAACACTGCGAATCAGTGAGAAGTAGCAGTAGGACCCTGACAAAAGGACAGCAAGAACCTTACGAGCGTGGCACCTGAGGGTGAGGACTCTCCACTGAGGCACAGCCAGGCAGGAGAATGTTTGCTGCCATTGAAACCTAATGTGAGCCCTGGAGTGGCTTGTCTCAGGACAACTGTACCAAAAGACAGCATAAATAGCAGAAACTGGAGTTCACATGAAATTTCCTGTGCCTCCTATAGCAGCACAGACATTATTTTCTTCTCCATCAGCGAAATTCCAATATTATAGCCCAACTTCTCCCAGTCAAGACCCAGCATCAATCACAGTCTGCCCTTCAACAAAAAGGCACCATAAACAATCCATAGGGTGCCTTTGAATATAGAACACCGCAGATTTCTCTGTTCTCTTGTTCATGACAATATTATTTAGATTTTTTTGCAGAGTAGAGAGCAGTTTGGATGGAACATCATATAAAATTTTCTCACTTGGTGTTCTGCATTACTTGTTTGTTGGTTTTTAAAAAAAAATAAAAATAAAAAACCATCTTAATTGTTCCAAACAGAAGCAACCACTTGTCCAAATGCTTCCACACAAACTAACTCTGCAGACTGTTTGAGGTTACTGTTCTATTATGGCACATTTACAAAAGCAACACAATAGATGAGTTACAGCAGATGAGAACATTTGTCCAACAGACCTGGAATCCTTTGTATTACAGCAGACATTATTCCACACACTTTAGATTGGCTTAAGCACACAGACTTGCCTAGTAGGTCTTTCTTTAAAGATAGAGCAGTCTAGTACACAGCTTCCCTGATTGAAATTGGTTATGGAAATATGAAAGAGGCAAAAGGAAGAACACCAGGTCCTATAAAATACAGTTATTAATTTGTTTGGGTGAGTGGGTGGGGGTTAATGAATAAAATGCATGTGTGAGTGAGGAAAACATCCACTGGCTTTGGAGGGATTGGGGTGAGCATATTGGAACGTTGCAGTACTTGACTTTTACTTTATTTTTCATAGAGTCTATTTTCTGCTTTTTCCACTATAGAGCTTTCTATTTATTTTAGCGTAATTCTGTATCTTTGTCATTAAACAATCAAGTTCTAATAAAAACCATAATGCAAACAGCCAGTTGTGTAATGAAAAACAACACAGGGTTGAAGGGGGGTTCCTGCCTGATCTCAGCAGCAGATTAGCTTATGCCCTGCAGCATGAGATAGAAAATACATTCCTCGCTATTACTGTCTTGATTCTGTATTTGTGTTTTATATGGATTTTTAAAGAGCCACAATATAAAGCTTTAGTTTAGAGAATATATATATACACATATATGTATGACTGCACACATATATTTATTTCCCCTCCCAGAGCAGGGATGATGTTTGTCTCTACTGATGGCACAGTGACTAGCCTGGAATCTTGCTGACAGGAAAAGAATACAACCAGTAAAAGCACGTTTTGGACTATCCCAATACAGACTGTATCAACTGCAATCCCAAATACATGTCTTTCTGAGAAATTCCAAGTGACCCTTTTTTCAGCAACCATCTCGCTGCACTGCAGCGTACTGTAAGATTATTTCTGCATAGAGAACAGCACAGTTTTATTCATAAAAAGGTAAAAACCATTCAGCTAATTGCTTTTCATACTCCATAAATGTTAGCAGTTTATTCACTGGCAGCAAGCCAGGAGACCTCCTCCAGCAGACACAGATCTTTCAGATGCACCTTTTCTCCTGTGCCTGACGTATACGATCTCCTTCTCCGCTTCCCCCTCCCCCAGTTCTTTACATGCATTTCTGCAACTGTCCTCCATCTCAAAGTTAAAGCTGCGCCAAATCAAGAGCAGTGGTGCTAAAGGGTGGTCAGAAAATAGGACAGCAAAGGTTTTTGAAGTTAACAAAGAAGCATCCTGTTCCTACCACCTATCAAGCATGTTTTTGGTTTCTTCATGGACCGAAGGCCAGGTTGCGTGACTATCCCTCACTTTAGGAATTTAACTCTACAGGTACAGTACAGCCCTTAAAAAAGCTCAGCCCCAAAGGCCTGTGGAATTCATGTGGAGAGATCCCATCTCAGCATACGTCAGCTCAGTCGCTGAGTGGCAGGTGAAAACCTAACCCGCTACACTAGTATATGGGTTAGCTGTTCTGAAGATATATCTAGTACTGAGAATAAAAAGTAGAAAGTAGGAAGAAGGAAACCACATTTAAGAGGAATTCAGAAACTTTAGTCCACAAAAGACAGGAAAATGGGGCAGAACCTCCAAACTCCAACCTTTGTTGCATACTCTCTAAGGCTATGGAAGGCTTTAAATTTGTCCATGGCCTCACTTAACTATTTTTGTTACCTTTTTTTTTTTTAATCTTTGTATTGTTTTCATTAGGCACATAATAATTATTTAGGCACATTATGACACAGAGATCTTGTGCCACCTTTTCAAGTATACATCCAAAATATTTTAAACAAATACCTGTAAGTGATTTAATGAAAAATACCTCGGGCTCTATCCATGTCTTGTTCATTCTAAGTATTAAACAGAGAGTTTGCCATGACTGAACTAAAAGGTACTTGATAACAAATGGTTAGAGGGCACAGGCTGATATTTAAGAGGTAAGGTTGCACCAAGGTAGCTTTGATGGGCCATTTTATATTGAGGATAACCAGAAATGACATTTCTTAAAAAGGTCTGGATTGCTAAAGAGAAGGAATGCCCTAAATGCATCAATGAAAACTGCCACTGAGCATGACTGCTTTTTTTAATATTTTGACTATTTTCAAAGGAAAGACAGTCATGCTACAAATGTTTTTTCAATAAATCTCTGGTGAGTACCGGGCACTTCCAAGATCAGTTACACAGCATACTCTTAAAATGATTAAACTGTCTCTCACAGCACTTTAAATGATAGACTGCCCAGAAAAAGCACTAGTGCCCCACAAATTAGGAATTGTAGCAGTACTTGATAAGCTAGAATGAGCTCTGGGCTGTTTTAGGACACACCTCACCCTCATTACTGGGCTGCCCCTCTTGGAAAATTCTTCCCCTTGTGCAAGGTCATTCAACTAGATTAAAATATCTCACTGTAATGTTACCTCTTTGTAACACCTCACATGCTTAGGTATAGAAATGCTAGTTTCTGGATGAACAATGATCTTACTTTTATATGCACTGCATAAAGACACCACCTATGTGATTTAGTTGAGAAAGAAAATTTAAGGTATATTTCTGGGATAACTCTATCAAAAGCCACAAGTTGCTATGACAGAATTTAAATAGTTTGAATGATTCCCCTGCTCTCTTCCTCAAGTTGTTGTTAATGTCTACAGTTTGGGCCTCTGTGTTGCTAACATGCATGTGGCGCTCTCTCTAGTCATATGAATAAAGCTGCATAATTAGGTAGTGGTGTAATTTGTAGCCTCCAACTCGTTCTCCCACTTCCCTCTCCTCATGTTCCTTGAAGAGACTGCGATTTATGTTGGCGGCAGATCGTGCCACCGTTACTCACAGGAGAAATACCCTCTGCCTGCAATTTCTTTGAAATTACTGGCAAAAATTAAATCTCCTAGCAAGTCAGTGCAGTCACCAAGGATAGGGACAGACCGCATCAAGCCCCCACCACCCATGCACAGGGGGAGTATGATCGTATTGCTGGAGCGGGAATTGGGGCAGGCAACCAAATGGTTAACAGTGCTTGTCCTTTCATCCTCAAAACTGACAGAGAGTTCTTTAAATTCAGAGAACTCCTTTTACAGAGTCTCCATTTGACAATTTTTAAACGTGCCCCAATGCGTTCACCAAGTTCATCTCTATTAACAGGAAATGAAACTGAAATAAAGAGGCACTCTTCGTGTTGACTGCAGGCATTTCAGATTTCATGGCAGCCCGCATCTTCCCAGTGCCTTTCACATGGAAGAGATAATGTGTGTGAAGAAAAACAAAATTGTAGGTTTAGTAATGTCAAAATCTGATTTATGCCAAAATAGAGATGTCAACAATAGCAGAATAAGTGACAAGTGTTAAATTACCCAAAGAAGTAAATTCTGTAATTATTTACCTCTCTGGCACATGATCCTTAACAACCTCCAGGTCTAAAAGGAACAGCAGGAAACACGTGCATTTTTAAATTCAGCTTTTTTTTCTTATTTTTGAGAAATGACTTTTTNAAATACAACAAAGTGCCACCAACAGCATTTCAAATAAAACGTCAGCAGCAAGCCCCATACTGAATATGCTGGGAGCCGAGTGTACAGTCATCTGCAAATGGACAACTTTAATTCGATTCCTGGCACCACGGGCCACGCTGAGAATCCTTCTATCTCCTCTCACCAGGGGTTTGCTCTTTTAAGCATTGCTCCCTGAAGGGAAGGAAAAACTAGAGAAAGAGGATTTCCAATGACCCTGCACAGATGAATGAATGTGTCAATGGTGAATATTGGTTCAGCTTTGAAATAGGGAATCCTGCAGTGGTTTCTCTGCTTCATCCCCACTAGTGAGTTCCACTGTGGACTTCAATGTGTAGGAGGCCTTTAGGGGACAGATAATAAATGGAAAAAGGGGCAAAAAAAAAATCAATAAAATGGTTTAAGAATAATAGAAAGGCATTTCTCTAACTATAACCTTTAAATGATTTCTTAGATAATTTTCTCAGAGAAATTATCTAGCTGGCCTAGCTGGTTACAGAAATTGGTTTGGGGGGGGAAAAAAAAAAAAGCTTAAATAAATAAGGGTTCTTTACCAGCTAGTCAACATTAAATGCCAGTGTAACCTTTCAGCACTTACTTAATTTTGATGGGTTTCCATTTGTTCACCTGTTTGTTTCTGGTGTAAAGCTAATGTAAAATCAGTTGTGAAATAGTGAAATTGTAAAAGTGCTCTCTGTTTCAGTGAGAGCTTATTCTTTCATTTATGACTGATTTCACAGCAAAAATGGTGAAACGCACAAACTAAACATGGAAAGGAAAGATACCTCTTATTGTCTGCATAACTCTCCGGTAATTCAGGTAAACACAGGAACGTTTGTCTAAGCCGTAGTAGAATATGCATTTACTTCTACAAACCTTTTACTTCATTTTCACTCAGCAACCTATCAATCAATCTCACTATGACACAATATAATTTCCCAATCGTGCCAATATTCATGCTTTTCTCTCTTTTTAAATCCAAATAACATATATTTCAGTAAGACGTAAGTCTAATTATTTAAACGTGATGTAGAATAACACTTCTCTAAGGCCATTTCTTTTATGAGTTTTAGTTCCTTAAAATTGCCATATAATTTAATCTCTAAAGCAAATTTTATGTAAAAGAATAATACAAGCATCCACTAAAGAAGGCTAAATTGCTAAATTCCCAGTAAGTGCTGCTTTTTCCCTCCCTTATGTCTGTAGTAGTTTTCTTGCTAGTTTCTAAGAGCAAAACCAGCATATTCATCAAAGTGAAACATACTGTTTCTCAACCTGTTAAAAACCACAGAAGAGCAATTGCATCTTTTTTCTCTTAAATGTAATAACTTGAGCTCTGCAGAGGAAAAACAAACAAACAAACAAAAACAAAAAGTAAATAGCAACTCTGAACAGTTTTCTATACCTTTGAAAATGAAGTTGGCATTGTCAACTGCTTTCTGTAGCTGAATGTATGCTCTAAATATAACAATTTAATGCAAATTAAAAGTTCTCATTGTATAATTGCTAACAAAATGTTTACATCTATGTAACTTCACCATTGCTGAGAATACAAAAAAAAGGTCTAATGGATATCTAAAGGGACATATGCTGGACAACTGCAGTCATTAACACAGATACTGAATATTTTTGGATACTCAGGGGTATTAGCTATACATTTCATAGGTATCATCAGATACGATCCTGTTTCAACTAAGAAAGAATTCAGGTAATTAGATTTATATAGCCTACAGCATTTCCTAAGGACACTGCCTGGGATTTGCCTCTTTTTAAATAGTTGAGATGTTAATGTTCTTTTAAGAGTATTTTTTTTTTTTAAATACTGAGCAACATCTTCACAAAGAGCTGCGCTGATTTCCAATTACATAAAAATTAATTTGTTTAATCAAGCTACAAGAAGGACAAGAATTGGAAAAATTCCATCGCATTAAGTAAAGGATTATTACTCACAAGAAATATTTTCAATGTCAGACAGACTTGCAGCCAGAAACTAACTATACTTCTTGCAGAGAACTATGTGCCTGTCTCTCCTGCCTGACTAGTTTTTCAAAGTCCTCCAAAACAACACCAAAAGGAACTCTAAATACAGTGTTGACTTGCTTTTTAATTTCATTTGCCTTAAGCACAGTCAAAGAAATTTTCAAGAACAAGGCTTAAATAAATAGAGTTACCTTTTATAAATGTGCATTTTCTTTTACATGGTATGTGCACTGGCAAAAGAAGGGAGGTTCCTGACAAGTTGCTCTGCCTCTGGTCTCAGGATTGTCTAATAAATAAGGATATTAGTTCATCTGGCCCAGTCTCAGCAATATGATGACAAACATTCCTCTTTTGAAAGACATTTGCAAATGTGTAAAAAAAAAAAAAAAGGCTTAATGTTTCTATGTTGTCATAATGCGTGAAATCCTTTCATTTTAGTATTCATTATCATTATCAAGTAAATTCTGTTGAAAAAAGGGAAGAAAATTCTGGCATAATTTTGGGATGATAGCAGTACAGATGAGAATTGCTCCCACAACCTCCTTTTGAACGGTGATATATGCAGAATAATCCAAAATGAGTTGCTTTCCAGTCCCTTTTCAGGCTACTTGACATCCACTGCTCAAGTGTTTCAAACCTTCAGTTGCTGACTGTAATAGTGCACAGATGGAACAATATTTATTCTGTCAGTGGAAACTAATTAGGATGACACTAACTCTGAACATTAAACCAGAAGAAAAAAAAAATCACACTTTACACAGTATGGCACATGATCTGTGAGTTTACAAATAAAAGCTATAAATTTTAATACATTTGTGTTACATGGGAGGTGTGACCATCTTTGCTGTTGGCGCCATACATAGTATCCTCTGCTTGCAAAGCCCTATCTGGATTCGGGTACAAATGCCCCATCTCCACCGTTATTTCACTTCACATCAGAAACTGCATGCCAACAACTTCCATTCTGCAAGCAGAGCAAGTCAGACTTGCAAATTATTTCACATTATTCTTCAGTCAGCCCCACTGTGCCAGTCACCCAGCAGTCACCTCTCTCAGCCTGTGGTCCAGAAGGTCCCAGCTGTACCAACACCATCAGCTGGGCAGAGCTGAGCACACGTCAGGGAGGTGGCCAGCCCCACAGCTCTGCTTCTCCCCCTTATCTCTAGGTATAGCCATGAGATCAGCTGCCCTTTAGAATAAAAGATCCCATATGATAAAACATCAGATATGATATATATGTGCAATCTCCACCAACAACTGGCTCACAGATGCTGAAGACTCAAGACACATGCCCTCAACATACAAACTAGTGATTTCCAAAACTTCACTAGGGATCTGAATCTCCATCTTTTGGTGCCTGAATACCTTTAAAAGTCTTCTTGATATTCCTACAAAGTTAATCCTTCTGATGTTCATGAGCTTGAATAAACTGGTTCACAAATGCTTAATGCTTTGAAGACCTACATGGTATGGCTTAAATTCACAAGATTAAAAACACAGCAGTAGAGCATGGTAGTTTGCTCTTTGACTGACTCAACTATTGGTCCAATTGTCTTCCAGCATTATTCCCTTTAAATACATGGACATATGCCAGGAGAGAATTGGGTTTGATGTGCATACATATTCATGTAGATCCACCATCTTAAATCTTACTTTTTATAAAGTAACCTGTGTAAGGGAAAAAAGAAAAAAAATACTTTAAACGATGTTGACTGTTGTAATTTGGAATGACAAATTAATGAAGTCCAAAAAAAAATAAAAATAAAACAGAGGGAAAAAGAATATCAACTGCTCACAGTTAAGCAGGAATTAACATGTTAGAAGTAACATATCTTAAAAAAAATCATCCCATTAAATATCGTTCCATCAACATAAGATACACTGAGGAGAAACAGAACCGCCTGAGAAAGTGAGATTTCAAACGCTTCCTGTCTGTGCAGTGGTATGATCCTCCTAAGGTGTTCAAAAAAATACCTTTTTAAGTGATATTTTCTGTATTGGTAGCATTCTTCACTTAGCATCTCTGTTCCTGCACCAGGAACATGCTGGTGCAGAATTACACTCTGACTCCATCCATATTTGTTCCCTCTTAGAAGAAAAGTTTTGCTGCTACTCACAGTCAGCCTTTCCTGTATTAGCAGTAGTAGTATTAGCAGTCTACATGCGACATATTCATGGCTTTCTTAGGAAGGGACTTCTCACAATTTCTCCTCCAAGCCATGAAGCGCAGCAGGAAGAGGCATGATAATGCATATACTCCCATTATAAAATCACAAAAAGTAATAATAGCGAATATTCTTTTTATAAGCTGGATGGAATAGTTAGACAAACAGTTCTTCAACATATCCAGCTACAGCCACTAGTCTAATAAAGGATATTATCTATGTCTACAAGTCTGGCTTTTCTCATATCCCTAGATCAATGAGACATCCTGAAATTAAATTATTTTAATCTGAAAACATATTTTAAAGCACCTTTTATAACTATAATACTAAATGTGCTCCATAAAGCATCGCTTATTTATTTATATTTATGTCAACCTCCAAAGGCTACTAAACTGCAATCTTACACTTTAAAATACAATATTTCTTTGCAAACTCAATTGAAATACAGAGCACAACATAATGAGTGAACCTGCAAAAAATGATGAAGTGCATCTTGCTTTTAATTGATGATAATATCTTCTGTGGATGCCAGATAGCATCTCTACTGAAACTATACCTTGGCTTGACAATAAAGCTGGAAGTTACCCAAGTGTATTGTAGCCAACTGTCAGATTTAAAAACAGTCACAACGTACTATTAGTGGCATTCAGCCAATCTCTTAAAGAACACAATGACCCCAACTTTATTCTGAAAACTCAGTTTGAAAGCAAATCTATTCCCTAAAGTAATTTTCAGCACTGTTTAAAAAGCTTGGAAAAATCAGATTAGAGTAAACCAGGTTATGTAGATGTTATGAGAATGTAACTTCTAAAAATAACTTTATAGATCAATTCAAGTAAACTTCAAATACAGAGATCTCACCTTTTGCACAGCACTGCACTCGCATGTTCTATAATTCTGTTCTCAAATTATCAGATTGATATAGTCTGTGCAGTTAGTATAGTCAATAGAAAACCTATGATATAAAACAACTCCTGTGCGTTTAAGATTTATGCCTTGAGAGCCTTATGTGAGCACATTACATACCGTATCTGATAGAACTGCTGCACTGTATGCTGTATTTTGAAATGACTACGGATGCCTAAGAAAAAAATAAATATTCTCTCAACAAACAGGCATGAATATGTATTACCATAATCTGTAATAGGGCACAAATTTCCTTCCAATTTTTTTGTGCAGTGTTCCCATCACCACTGTAAATTTCCATGAGAAATAACATAATCTTACAGATGAATGGAAATAAAAAAGGAGCATAATGCTAAATACAGCCAATGAATGAGGTGCAATCGTTGAAAGCTTGCTGTAATCACAGAAAATGCACCCAGGTAAATGCTTAATAGAAACTCCTATGAACTAACAGCAGTGACACTTAATCAATGAAACTCCTATTAAAGCATTATTAAGATGTAACCTTGTGTATTCTAAGTAATATAAAATGTACCCACTCTCATATAAAAGCCAACCATTCACCATCCAACCTATCACAAAAATGGTCAGATATACTCTTTAGGAAAATGTTCACAGATACTTCAGAAACAGAGAAGCATACACTAACTCTCCAGTATAATTGGTCTAGAAAAGAACTTAGATGTTATTAATGTATGACACCATATATTAAACTTACTCTTTCCAAACATCATTGACTAAATGTCTCTGTAAAATTGATACCAAGGGATAGCAGTTTACTACTTTGTATATTCAAATTAAGTTACTGCTTAGTTAAAATATCACATGAAAGGAAGAACTGGAGTTAGTCTCACCATGTGGCTAAGTAAGATTACTTGTTTCAAGCACAGCAACTCTACAGACTTCTTTGCTGATTCATGACATCTAGCTTATAACTAACATTAGGAGCTATTTATACTGGAAAAGCACTGTGCTTAATTTCACTTTCACCACTCTAGCGAGGAAAACTACATCAATTTAAAGAATGCTTACCTTATTCACAGTACAACTGAGTCTACGAAAGGATTTTGCCAACATGGAAACCTAGGATCAGATTTCTTTTCACTCTTATCACACAGCTGTACCAGCAGGAAAGAACAACATTGATATGCTCTTAGTTTCAACAAAGTATCTTATGCTTTAAATGACAAATACTCATCCATGGTCAACATTTTGGTTCCATTGTAGAGTCAAAATTATGTCGAATGCCATCAAGACTGTATGCGATATTACAAATATTTCACAAGTAGTTTCCCAGGGCAAGTACCAATTAAGGAAATAACAAGCAATTGCAATTCCTGTTGTGGTCAACAATTCGATACTCAAGATTATCACCAGCTTCTTGTTGAAAAACACTGTTACTCAGCTTGAAATCAGCGGGAGTTTTTACTTTGATCAAGGTCATTCTCGTAAGTAGTATAGAGTGAAGCAAAGACAATAGTCATGTCATAACAATACGTAATATAACAGAGAATGGTGAAAAAAATGCAAATTCTAATTGTATTTATCTGATGTCTGTCCAGTAAATATCTCTATTTGAGGTGCTGTTAAGCATATCAGAAGATATAAAAACTAGTAAATAATGTAGCAAAAAGTTCCCCAATATAAAATAAATCACAACTACAGGAACTTAAAAGAAAAAGAAGGCTTTAAGAGCACTGCTTAGACTGTTATTTTAAATGCTTTCTACTTGTACAATTTAATACCTTTTGGCTTAGCCTATTTTCTCACTGGAAAACAGTAAGATACCTCAGTGGAATCTGAGAATTATTTTGTGCTTTTCTGCAATTTTCTTATTAAAAGTACCTGTGTTAGCACTGTTAGCATCTGAACTTTGTCAATTAATTACATGTAAAAAATGTCCTTCTATAAATTATGCTCCACAGTACTTCTTTATTCCCCTGTTCTAACAGATAGACAATGTAGCACTGCTGCATTGAAAAATGAGTAAACCCCTTCCTTGCTACAAATGCATGTATGTTCTTCTTCTGCCTGTATTAACTTCCCCTTTCTTCCTTCAACCTAAGTCACCAGACATCTTGACTTATAATTGCATTTTTATTTTGACATGTTTGTTTTACGATATTTGTCTCTTAAATCTCTTTTGGAACTCTGCAGAGATGATATACACATCAATGTCTGCTCAAAGTAACAAACGTGCAATCCAGTGGAATTAAAAGCAGTTGTGTTTTGATGCTAAAATAATCTTATAAATAGTTTCACCTAGAAACAGTGGTGAGAAAATCTCAGAAGGCTCAAGTAAAATCTGTTTGATTTGAAGTTGCATCCTAAAATTTTGACATATTTCTACTGAAAAGTATTCCCCTTTTCCCTCTCTCTTCATTCAAAAGCTGTTCATTTAGAATGAGCTGGTTTTATACATTAGGAGGACAGAGAAGAAGACATCCTGAAGATGGAGAGAGGATGGCAGCACTTTTGTCAGAATAAAGACTGTAAGGTATAAAGACAATAGACTTCGGTATGAACCATTTGTAGGGAATAATCTACATGGGCATGTAGAAAGAACAAAAAATAGGAGCAGTGTGTTTTAATCAGGGCTGCAGGAACAACACTCCTAGTTGTAATGAACCCTCAGTTCTCACACAGAACCTGGGACACTGATTCGCTTCACCAAAAGCAAAATACTTTCCTTCTTCCTCCCCATCCTGTGCAGTAACTCAGACTGATTGCAAAGCAGGCTGGAGCTGGGAATTTAACAGCTCAGGCATAAATCTTCATCCCCAAACCCTTCCCACCTACCATGGTTACTATGAACTGTTCTTACTAATCAAGAAGAAAACACACATTTCTCACTTCTTGTTGTGGGGGAAAAATACTCTCTGAGAGACATACAGATGGGAACTTACTTAGCTGTTTTTCTCCAGAAATAACTGTTTGTACCAACAAATAATGTGGAACAGGCTCCAGTCTCCATCCTCGACAACAAGGGGCACAGTATGGATGTTAGCGGGCTTGAACCCACGTTTGAGAGTATGTCCTGGCTTCATTTAGTTTACAGGATGCAGCCTGGGAGACTCCACAGAAACAGCAAGGAACTTCAAAGAATCCCACTGACATTAAGTTACTTAGTAATGACAGTGAAATATCTACGCATACTTCCTATTTATTAAACATTTATTTTTTCATGGTAGGGCAATTTAAAACACTGTGAGACATGCTCCAAGTTTTCCAGAAGTCCTCACTGGAATTTTTTATAATTTAAAAAAAATTGCATCTGAAACAGAGAAAGACCTATCAAAAAAGAGAGGACGACCCCCATTCAGAAAGGCAAATCTTGCATTTTAATTTTGGAATAAAAATTGCATTTACTCACTATTTCTCTAAACTTTTATTGAGATCTCTCTTCCTTCTCCATTAATGAGTGCACATCTATGCATAGATTAGCTGTAAACTAAAACAGAAAGTAAGACTGTTGGGACAGGCACATATTTTCCACATCTGGACTTGATTCAAAGGAAGAGGGAAATCAGGAAAACAAGGATACAATAATGGTTTAAAGAACAGAGGGGGAAATAGGATGGATGTCTAAAAGAAAATACTAATTTTGATGCAAACAATCATCAGTTAGATGGCATGGTTCATGAGCAGACTAATTAGGGAACTGGATCCAATCAGTAAGAAATACTTTTAAGATTTGTTTAAGAATGCAAGGACTCAGAGCAACAAAATGGAAAAGTTTGAAGTGCTGCAGGATATAAAATGAGCAATTGCAGGAAAGCAAAATGCACTGAAACAGCAGTCAGGGCTGGAACACAGATACCAAAATGCATGTGTTCCTTAGGAAAAAATAAAAATTGACAGAAAAGGGTGTCTGATGACATTATAGACTGTGAAGACATAAAAAGAGATATGCTGGATAAAACCGTCTGGTCATGTCAAAATAATGGACATAGAAAAAAACAATGAAGTGTGCTAGAGCAGTTCGAGAAATTATGCAATAAAACTCCCAGATCATATCTGGACGTGGAGGGCGGGGGGGGGAACAGAAAGAAGAGCACCAATATTTAAGGAGACAGAAAAGGTGAATTGATCCAGACAACATTTCTTCTATTAGTTCAAGGCTTAAATACATGTGTGTGTGTGTATATATATATATACACATAAAAGAAAAAATGAGATGCAGTTCACAATGGGTTTACCAGAGGTAATTAATATCAAGCTAGTTTCTTTGATAATATAGATGATTTTAAGCAAAGGAAATTACTGAATCATCTAACTGCACATCTACATATATATGATAGGTTGCCTTATGCATTAACAGCTGGAAAGACAGAAATGTGTAAAAGGACTGTAAATGAGTTAATAATAATAACTAATAATAACAACTAACAACTAAGGTGTTTAATGACAGACAGTATTGAAAGGTCAGCTACAGAACTGGAGGAGGCTTGGTAGTGAAGTTCCTCAGAAATCAGTCTGCAAAACTCCCTTAAATTCAGTACTATGACATAAGAAGTGGGAACGTACAGTGGAAATTTGCAGATTACACAAAATTAGGAGGCATCATCAGTACTGAGAAAAATCAAAAAATCTTCCAGGAAAAATATCACATTCCATGTAAACATGGGTAATGAACAGAAAGCAGTAGTACAAAGTAGAAGTTAGTACTGGAAAAAAAATTGCTACAAGTTGAAACTTAACCACAAAGAAAAGGAGAAGGAAAAAAACTGAAATGCATAAACTGAACAGAAGATGGACTTTCACCAACTAATGTGAAGTAAATATGGAAACAGGTTATGCAGTTGTAAAATATAAACTGCCATTTTTTCCCAATGTTATAACACAGTGAAACCTCACCAGAACTGTAATTCTGGTTCCTTCAAGGAAGATTAATTTAAACTAGAAGAACAGAGTAGAGTTATAGGGGTGACACCGGGCAGCAAGA